>JAQZBX010037918.1:9287-23707 GCA_029593785.1 Cabassous unicinctus | reverse complement strand
CCGTGCCTGGTACCTCAAAAAAAAAAAAAAAAGTCAAGGAAATCTGTCTTTCATTCCCATAACTACAACTTAACAGTGCGATCTTGGAAAAATTATGTAACTTTTCTAAATCTGTTTCCACATATCCATTAGTATGATTTTTTTTTTTTTTAACCTACAAAGAGGGCAATTTCATATGTTTCAATCTTAGAAAGAAAGGATAATGGTTGAAAGCATAAGTGAAATACATTTTTAACATCACACTGTACCTGGCACATAGCAAGTAACCCTTTCTGCTACTGAATAAAGTTTTACCTCTTAACTTGATATTCAACAGGTCTCAACTTATTTACGCAGCCGTATTTTTCTCTTCTCTCTATGCTTCAAACTGAACTGCTCTTTAATTGGCAGGATTATCATTCCCCACCCCCCGTATCTATGCCTACTGAAATCCTATCCATCTTTTAGGACCTAGTTCATGTGTCATCTCTAGCAGGAAGCTTTCCCCTGACGGCCAGGTAAAAATGTCTCTCCTTCCATGGACCTTTAATAAAAACCCTTTTGTGGTACTGAACATTCTGCATTATGGTAAAACACATCTGTGCAAGTTTTAATCATATCTCATGATACAGCATAGTAATTTGCAAAAGTAAATTTTTAGAAAAAGTTTTGAATCTAAAGACCTCCGATTTCTATTCATTATTTTACATGAAAATCTGCTGACTCAATAACCTCAATACAAATGTACTCCACAAGATGCAAAGAATGGAATAAAAAATAATTACATCTTGAAAACTTAAAAACCAAATATGTATTTCATACCGGTATTCTGCTCCCCACCCTTTCACAAAACTCATTCTTATGGTGCACATTCTAGTTAGCTGGTACACAGCTTCAAAACCCTGATTAACAGACTGAGCCAGAAGAGCAGCAAATTCCTGATTGTTGAAGATCTTCAGATTACAGCCTACAATTAAAAAAAGAAAGAAACTGTAAAAAGAATATCACTATTACAAAATAATTTTCAAAAGACTACAGATTTTAGAATAAGAGCATGCAAATCATCTGATTTCTAAAATTACTACCAACTAGAAAACTAAGCAAGTTGACAGTGACAACTGTATCCATACCTGGTGGAATTTTACACACAGTAGCAGGGTGCCAGCCGTATCTCTGATTACAGTTGGGGCTCTGCACAAAGATTGCACTGTCACTTAGGCACTCAGCAAAAACTTCCCCACCTATGTAATATAAGCGCACTCCTCTTCCTAAAACAAAATACATATGGGGTTAGTTTTATAGCATTTGCTACTTCAATGTGATTTTGGAACAGTCTTCTTACAGGAATATTAAAATGATATAAGGCACTTCCATGACCTTTTTTTGCACAGCTATGTTTTGAAATATAATCTGGTATGTATTTTTTAACAATGATTCTATTCATTTGTAAAAATAACACATGCTTATTAAAAGTATGTAAACAATGCAAAACAGTACAAGGATAGAAAAATTTAAAACAAGCAAAACTTTTGCCACCCTTAAATAACTGTCATTTATATTAGTTAACATAATTTTAGCCTGTCTGTACATTTATTTAGATGGAAGGAAACATAGAATTTCATATAAATCACATAATTTAAATAAATAAAATGAGTTGATTTAGAAGGAATTAACTAAAGTTTAGATAAATATATCTTCAAAACAATAAACAGTATTCCCTTAATGATCCCACTGAGGCTAAGAAAAAAGATATTAAAAAACACCATAAGGTTAGTCATTTGCCTCTTTTTAAAACCATATATTATAGTTTTATTTTCTAAATAAATCCCTAGATAGATAAGCAGAATTAGGTAGGAAAAAATTATATTGGGAGATTTTAATATACCTCTTTCAAAATCTGACAGCTCAAGTACACAAAAAATATTAGAGATATAAGGATTTTAAGGAAATAACCGTGATAGGTAGAATTCTAAGGTGGTACCTAAGATTTTTACCCCCTGCTAGGCATATATCTTCTCTATTATTCAACTAAACAGATAAGTCTAAATGCTGCTGTTCAGGGATTTTTCAGATGCAATTTAGTCCCAAATCAACTGATCTTAAGAAAGGAAGATATCTTCAGTGGGCCTGAAGAGTAATCCCTTAAAAGGGACTGGGCTTTCCCGGGCGAAAGTGATTCAAAGCATGAGTGAGAGGAAAGTGATTCAAAGCATGAGTGAGAGGCATTTAACACAAGAGTGATTTCTCACTGCTGGCTTTGAAGATGGAGGAGACCAAGAGGTAAGGAATGTGGGAAGCCAGTAGGAGCCAAGAGCATCCTCTAGCTCACAGCTAGCAAAGAAATAAGGGTCTCAGACCTACAAATGCAAAGAATTGAATTCTGCCAATGGAAGGAGGACCTCGAGCTCCAGGTCCTTCACCTTGACTTCAGCCTTGTAAGACCTGGAGTGGAAGGGCCAGTTGACCCGTGCCTGGACTCTGGACCCATGGAAACTGTGGATAGCAAACTTCTGCTGTTTTAGACTAGTAGGTTTGTGGTAATCTGTTATGCAGCAAAAGAAAACTAGTAAAACAACCAACAAGCCAGATTTGATACATGCAGAACCTTGTATCTATTTTCTGTGGAATATTTACAAAATAATCAATCATGTATTTGGCCATCAGAAACACATTAAGTCCAAACAGTATGCTACATTTTCTGATCAAAAGCACCCAATAAACTAGAAATCAAAAGTAAAAAGATGATCTAATAATTACAGACAAAAGTTTGAGAAGTAGCTATAGGGTAGAGGAAACCTGTCAAACAAATTTTTATGTAGAATCCCAATTTAAAAGAAGAAAAGAGAGCTGTTTTAAAGTATAGCAGGCAGATATTTAGAGGCCTCACTCACTTACAATGACACCTAGGGTCCTTAATAAGACTATCGAAAATTTATACATAAGCAAGATTTGAGAAATTCTACATTTAGCCAAGTAACCTGACTTCCTAGTAACTGGCATTTGCATTTTCATAATCACTCTTTAGTAATCAGCATTATTTTTTACGGAGGCGATGATTAATTAAAGGGAAACAGAAGCAAACTATGGTTAAGTTACTTTAAGGTGACATTAACAATGTTTAATTTCATCAGTGGTTTTCAAACTTTTTTTTTTTTAAGATTTATTTTTATTTATTTATTTTATCCTGCCCTTACTGCTTGTGCCCTCTGCGTGCATTTGCTTTGCATTTTTCTGTGTCTGCTTGTCTCCCTTTGTTGTGTCATCTTGCTGCACCAGCCCAGCTCACCGCGCGTGGGCCGCACGGGCCGGCCTGCCTTCACCAGGAGGCCCCAGGAATGGAACCTGGGGCCTCCTATATGGTAAACAGGAGCCCAACCAATTCCCTCAAACTTTTTTACTTTTTATAAAAATTACTGATGACCCCGAAGAGCTTTGTTTACGTGCATTATATGGACATTTTCCATAGTAGATTAAAAAATTTTTCTTAGTACATTTAAAAATAAAAATAATAAATCCATTACATATTAACACAAATTATATCTTTATGAAAAATGATTATATTTTCCTGAGCCAAAAACAAAATAAGTGAAAGAATGGCAATTTTTACATCTTGCAAACCTCTTTACTGTCTGACTTAACAGAAGCAACTTGGATCTGCATATCAGCTTCTGTATTTAATCTCTTACAAAATCATATGAAATATATTCTCTGGAAAACTTCACTGTATACTCCTAAGAGAATGAGAGTGAAAAAGGCCAAATAACATCTTAGTGTCATTATGAAAATAGTTTTGATTTCATGAACCTCTGTGGTAGAGTTTCAGGGACTCCCAGAGGTCCCTAGAACACGTTTTAAGACCCTCTGGAATTATATTTTAAACTATATTAAATGGTAGTTCTTGTTTCAGATATCTTGCCTCAGATTAATGTTGAAAAGGTATCAATTAATTTATGAACTCACTGAAGGGGAAAGAAGACAAGAACAAACTGAAAAATATTCATGATTTGTTAAAATTATAAATCCAAAATCTGAGCATGGCAATTTTGTGACTGGTAGAGATTCAACAAAATAAGTTATTTTAACACCTATTTGTTGAAGACTTAAAAGCAGTAAAGCCTGTGCACTTAAGTATATAAAGACTACTTGAACTGATAGAGAAAGGGTTGGCTATTTTGCAAAAAATCTCTTGATGTGATATGCCACATTATAAGTACATGGCACTGGTTTCAGAAATGCTAAAGATTACCTGTAATAGTAGCTAGAAAATATGCAGCAGTCAGGAACAACTTTTGACTTCATGTAAGGAAACAAAAGCATACCTATGTGTCTTCTTGTCATTTCTACTGTAGCATTTCGGTTGACGTTGGAGAGTAAACCTAAACAGAACCTCTCTGAATTTGATGGATCTGTAAAGCCATCTACAGTTAGTGAAGGCTGTGATGCATGGAAGGTCTCTCCAACCCTCTGGTTTAATTCATAATATGCTATTGAACACCAAAATGCAGGTTCTGAATAAGTAACTGGCTGCAAATCTGAAAACAAAACATAAAAGCAAAAACTATTGTGTGAACAATTCAAGCCAAGAATAGATTTTACATGCTCTATGCGAGTCTACACTGGCAACAGATCATGAAGCAGACTTAACATTTACATCATGGACTCCAGTTTCCAGAAACTATTCCAGACTTCCAATTCAATTGTCAAACATATTTCCTAGAGTTTAGGTTGTATCATTTGTTCTACATCAAAAGCCCCTCCCCCCACTACCACCATGAGATGGCTCCCTTGTCTGTTTGCTCAATGTTTTTTTTGTTTGATTGTTTGTTTTGCTTGTTGTCTGTTTTTTCTTTAGGAGGCACAAGGAACCAAACCCGGAACCTCCCATGTGGAAGGCAGGCACTCAACTGCTTGATCAACATCGCTCCCCCAAGTTTTACTCTAGATCCCATTCAAATATAAAATAAACATAGGTAAAGCAAATCAACTATTTGCCTCAAGTTGTATATTTCTCAAATGCATAATAAAGCTATTTTTTTAGCGGATGAAGTAGAATAAAGTGGAAGCAAATAATTTACCTAAAATTAATGATTAGAGTCAAAAGCCATGAGGATAAAAATTTTAGGTCATAATAAGAGGATGCAAAATATGACATATTTTTGACATTTGTATATTTTAACATGAAATTGTCAGTGAGTTACCCTAATTACAAAAATAGAAAAGCCACACATATGCAAGAACCAGAAAGTAAGAAAAGGCAAAGAGTTTGTCAGTAGAAACACAATATGGAACCAAGAGTCTACATTCTTCATGGGAAAACTAGGGCTACATGTATTTTACTTGTGTAACAACTTAATAAAAAAGCATCATAATGAATACCATGAAGGAAAAAAATATTGACAATTTTGTAACATAAATTCCAAAGATGTAAACTCTGAAGAGAAATTGTGAAATAGTGAGGCAAAATGATGGACAAGAATAAACTACACAATGGTTAAAGTGGCAAATTTCATGTTATATATATGCTACCAAAATTTAAGAAAGAATAAGCTACAGAAATATATATATATGCATACAACATATGCACACATACACATTCACTCACATATATATGTTACCATACCACATACACACATTTGTTATGTGTATCTATATATCTTTCACATATATATATACACATGTCTCATATTAACAATTGCTATTTCAAAATATATCATTAGAAAAACATACCCATAAAAATCTAGCTATATTAGGTCACAAATTTTCCATGAATAAAGAATAGTTTCCATTAATAAAAAGAATATTTTATTAAATAAATGATAGTGTCTAAGAATGACAGGGATAAAGTATTTGCAACTTACCCAAGCTATGATTCACTGGGGAAAGAGTAGTAGGAGATAGTTCTGCTGGAGATCCTGAAACAAAAGGATTCAATTTTATAATAGATGTTGAAGTATTTCCAGAACTTCTGACCAAATAATAAATTGGTTGTAATTGGTTATAATTTAGTGATCACAAATAATACACAGGTAATTTAAATTCCAAGATTTCAGAATATACAACTGCTTTGTTTTAGTTTAATTGGGGGTGAGTGGGGGGTTCACTACTTCAAAAGTACAAAAGGGTAAGCAGTCCTGGCTCCTAGCCACCCACCTCCCCACTCCAAAGGCATCCAATATTACCACTTCCTTGTATACTACTTCAGAATCACTTCATGATTCACTTTATACAAACATATTTCTGTACTGTGCCCTCCTTTTTAAAACACAAATGTTAACATGCTTTTCTGAACCTTGCTTTTATATCACTTATTCTATCAAAGACTATTCATGTTGGTACATATACTTACTTATTTATCTATATATATATTGTTTTCTTTACAGCTGTAAAACATTACATTGTGGTACATTATGGTACCATATTGATGGCTATTCAGGCTATTTCCGAACATTTGCTATAAGAAACAAGACTGCAATGTCTAATCTTGTTTTTGTTTTTTTTATTTTATTTTTAAAGAAGCTTTCAATTCCACAAATGATACATCAAAAATACAGAGGGATTCCCAAATACCCCACTCCTCCCCCATTTTCCCTATTAACATTTTTCATTAGTATGGTACATTTGTTACAACAGATGAACACATACTGAAGCATTGCTACTAACCAAGGTCAATAGTTTACGTGAGTCTACACTTTATACTGCACATTTTTATAGGTTTTGACAAAATGTATAATAGCCTGTATCCGTCATTGCAATGTCATTTAGAACAACTGCTCCATATTACACCTATTCTTCCCTCTCTCTCCCCTCAGAACCTCTTGTGACCACTGTCTTTACATCAATGTTACAAGATCTTCCACTGCTAGAATAAGAAGTCACTTTAGTCCATAGTTACGTTCCCTCCTTTTATTTGTTCCTTCCTCAATCTTGAAGATTTTAGGATGGTGATGCCCACTCTATTTCTAATTGAGAGGGGGCTTAGATCTCATGGGGCAGTTGGATGGAACTGTCTTGCTTACAGTTGTAGATACTCTGTTTTTTGGAATGGGCTTTGTCCACCATCATCCTTTTGTTCGTTGTCCTGGGTAAGTCTGATGAACTGGAGAGTAGGTGTTGTAACACTGCTGAGATTCAGGGCTCAAATGGCATATGAACAGACCAAAGATTTAAGTCTCAGGTACATATATTTAACAAATATAGTGTTAATTATAGGTTCAAATAAAAGGGGCAGAAGAGCTATATAGAGGGAAATTATAAATGAGTCTAACTGTTACATTGGGGAACATATATTCCAAGGTAAGGCCCACTGACAGGGTGCTGAACTCCTGAGGTTGTCTGCCCTGCCGATAGTGCCTAGATGTCTCTAGAGCCCTCAGAAGCACCCCTTCTTGAGGCACTGTTTACTACGGCAGTCAATGAGACCCTCCTGAGATGTGCATAAGCGTAACCTCTGGAATGACCTCCTGACTCACTTTGAAATCTCTTAGCCATAAAAATTCATTTCTATTTAGTATCTCCCCCTTTTGGTGAAGGTCTTTTTCCAAATGCACTGCTAGTTGGCGTTTGGTGATAATCCCTCAGTGCCAGGGAGGCTCATCCCCGGGAGTCATGTCCCATACCACGGGAAGGTAACGAGTTTATATGCTGAGTCTGGCTTAGAGAGAGGCCACATTTGAGCAACAAGGAGGCTTTCAGAGGTAACTCACAGGCAATATATAATACTAGGCTAAGTTTCAGTTTCACAGGAACAATGTTCCCAAGTACCATCACCAATGCCAAGGGCCTGGTATATTGGTCTGTCCTCCTTCACTAGGCACTGCCCATGTACTTTAGGGATTCATGCTGCTCTATTAGAGAATATAGAAGGACTTTCCGGGATGGGGATTCAATATTCTTTCAGTTATTGTGTAGGTCTTCACCAACCAAGACAACAACCTACAATCACTTGAACAAATAAATATTCCATAAAGGAATGCCCCACACCGCTCCCCACATATCCCCCCATCAACAACACCCTGCACCAGTGATTCTCCCCTGCCACAGTTGTGATCCTTCTATAATCTAAAACCTCCCCCAAAACAAATCCTAAAAAATGAATAAAAATACTAAAATAATAACAAAAAAATAAAAATTTTATGGTGTCTTTCATTACCATAAGTTATGTTATCTTTTATGTATAGTGACAATTTCTTCTGTATATTCCTCCAGTGTCATTTTTTTTTTCACTTTATTTTCAAAGAAGCTTTAGGTTACAAAAAAGTCACAGAAAATATAGGGGATTCTTCTATATCTCACTTCTTCCCCTTCTCGTATTTTCCCCTATTGATAACATCTTACATTTGAGATGTCTGTCCTACCCAAACTGATTTACAGGATTAACAAAATCCCAATAAAAATTACAACAGAATTTTTTTTACTGAATTGGAAAAGCTAAATAAGAAATTTATTTGGAAGGGCAAATGGCCCCGAACAGCCAAAAACATATTGAAAAAGAAAAACGAAATTGGAGGGATCACGCTGACTTAAAGCATACTACAAAGCTACAGTGGTCAAAACTGCATGGTGTTGGCACAAGGATAGACAAACCGACCAATGGAACTGAATTGAGAGTTCCGATATATATCTTCACATATAAGGTCAACTGATTTTTGACAAGGCCACCAAGCCCACTCAACTGGGACAGAATGGCCTCTTTAACAAATGGTGCTTGGAGAACTAGATATGCATATCCAAAAGAATAAGAGAATCACAATCGCACGCCCTATACAAAAATTAACTCAAGATGGATCAAAGATCTAAATATAAGAGCCAAGACCATAAAGCTACTAGTAGATAATGTAGGGAAGCATCTACAAGATCTTGTAGTAGGAAATGGTTTCATAAATTTTACACCCCAAACATAAGCAATGAAAGAAAAAATACATGGTGTATTAGTCAGCCAAAGGGTTACTGATGCAAAGTACAGAACTCTGTTCAGTTTCTAATAGGTATTTATTTGCGGTAGAAGCTTACAGTTACCAGGCCATAAACCGTAAATTACTTCCGTCACCAAAGTCTGTTGCCATGTGTTGGAGCAACATCTGCAAGGGGTCAGGTTTCCTCTTCCTCTTAAGGCTCCATGGTCCCAGCTTCTTCCAATATCATCTGTAGGCTGGGATAAGTCTTGTCTCTCTCCTGGGCCTCTTTCTCTCAAGCTCAGCTGCTCTGCTCCCTCCACAAGGCCAGCTGTAAACTATAAGGCGAATGGCTCATCTCTCTTCCTGGGGCCTCTGCCGTGTCTAATGGAGCCTTCTCTCTTTCCTCACTTATCTGCTTCTCTGTGTATTTACTTTCTGGGGCTCCAGCATTAAGACTCTGTCTCTTCTGCCTTGTCATTTTCTCTGAGTCCCCACCCACCAAGGGAATAGTCTATGGAATATGAAAGTGTTCATCTTGTCATATTGTGTTATTTCAGTGGGTTGAGACCCACACAATAAACAAAAAAATATTAAACTCCCATCCTGGGAAGTCCTGCTATGTTGTCTTATTCCTGACTTTAATAAGAGAATCCTTCTAGAATCTTCCCACAAGCATGATGCAGGCTGAGGTTGAAAGAGGTAAAATTACTTACTTAGGAGTTAGTAAAAAATCTGGTCTCCAGATTTTTGGGTGGAGTGCTATGTTTTCCTGGTTTTGAGATCAGTGTTATGCTGCCTCATAAAGACAACCTATGAAGATGTATGTATTTTTCTACGCTCTGTAACAGCTTAAATAGCATCGTGATAATGCATTCTTTAATAGTTTGGTAGAAATTCCCTATGGAATTGTTTAATAATTTCTAGGGTAGACTTTGAGAACTTTATTTCTTCTCAAAAAAGTTGACTGTTAAGATAGCTCTATCTTGTGGAGTCAGTTTTGGTATATGTTCTTAGGAAATTATCCATTTCTTCCAGTGTTAGATAAGCAAGCTAATCTAATCAAGAAAATAAAGGGTGGGAGGTACAAATATACAAAATAAGAGAAAGAGGGAACAATCACAGATATGACCTATAGCTATCAAGCCTCCAATGTATTCTAATGGCTTAGATGTAGAATAACAGCAGGTCAGACTCCCACAGCTATCACCTGCCCTCCCCACAGCCCTATCACACATACCATTGTAACCATGAGATAAAATACTAGGCAAGAAAGGTGAAATGGCAGCCCTAGATAAATAGGTGAATCAGAAATAGAAATTAGAAGACAGAACAGTCTTCTGCAGCAACATTAAGCTTATGTTCTGTTTTTGTTCCTCAGTTTGAAAAATCTATTGGCAAGTCACCACAGGTACAACTAAGAAAGGTCAAAATATATTTAGAACAATGAACTAAAACTCACTGCTATTTCCTGAAGTAGATATAAAATAAACAAAGCCACTATTAGAAATGGAGGAAACTGCTCAATTATTCCTATCTTTTAACTGTTTACTCCTCTAATTAAATACTCATCAGAAGTGACCAGAAAATCAGTAGGGCCACAGTTTATTAATTTAGACTAGTAAGAGTTCAGTCAGATGTGATAAAAAGTTAGAATTATAAATTACAAAAAGAAAGGTTCATTATAAGCATACATAAAATGCAATTTAAATTAAGCTAACATTTTACTAGGTAACAGAAGCTTTGAGGACATTTTTTAAAAACAATTTTAAAGTGGAGGCTTATAGTTAACCTAAAATAATTCATTTATATATATAAATATATACACACCGCTACCAAAGTCTGGCCTACCAAGGGACATCCAGTTATGGGAGAATATCCTCACTGTTTAAGGCAGCCTGAATCAGCAATTTTGCTACTCGCAGCTAAGACATCTAGATAAATCACTGGTGCATATACCTTTGTACACAAGTTTGCATATGTTTGTGTAATACATTTGTCAAATTTGCCAGAGGAAATATTATATCAAAGGGAATGTGTTAAATTTTTATAAATATGTGCCAAAGTACTCTCCAAGAATATTTAGTCCCATGAACAATTTGAGTTAGTTTCTTCACACTATACCTATATTATCAAATAGGTTGGCATCTGCCAACTTGATAACTTTAAGAGGCAACTCTTACTGTTTTTGTTTTGTTTTGTTTTAGGTGGAACCAGGGATTGAACCCAGGACCTTGTACATGGGAAGCAGGCACTCTACCAATGAGCTACATCCACTCCCCAATGAGTTGGGGTTTTTGGTTTGTTTTTAGAAGGTACCAGGGATTGAACCCAGGACTTCATACATGGAAGCAGGCACTCAACCACTTGAGCTACATCCACTCCCTCTTATTGTTTATATTGTAAAGTGCATTCATGTTCCTTTTTGTGCATTTTTCTATTAACTACTGTAAGTTTCCTATTATTTGTAAGGGTTTTTAAATACAAAAATCAGTTATTAACTGTCATCCATTTACAAATATTCTCCCTAGTTTTTTGGTTTGTTTTGATATCTTTCAAGGTGACATTCTTAGTTTTATTTATTCAAATTTATCAATCTTTTCTCCTATGGTTTTAAATCTTGTATATTTCTTGCTCAGATTATGAAAAATTTCATTCAATGTCACGTCCTAGAAATTGCAGGGTTTCATTTTTCATGTTTAAGTGTTTGCTCCAAATGGAATGAATTTTGATATGAGTTGAGTTAGATGTTTGAAATTTATTTTGAAGGGGTATTAAGTTAGTTTGAATTTCCTGAGCAAAATTAATGGTAAAGAAATATATTGTCTTAAGTTTTAGTGTCTTAATACAACCATAAATTAATATCATTCAAATGAAAAAATAAAAATATTTTTTCTTTCAAAGGTACATTAAGAGTACAGAAAAATTAAAGACCTCAGAATCATTTCTCTCCTTTTCTTTCATATTACAGAAATATAATCCTAAAGAACTAAAATTACCTATTTTAAAAAGGCTTAAAACGTATGCTTAAAAAAAATCTATTCACTGAGTAGAGACAAATCACTTTCACAAACCTCCCAGAAAACTGGGAATCATGCTGGGTTATTCCTTTAACCTTGTCCCTACCTGAACATCAATCGAGTCCTACCTCATAAACACATCTCAAAAGCACTTGTTTCTACCTGTGTCATCTGAAACCAGCCAAAGGCAGTCCAGTGTAGTAGTGGGCATCAGGATCTCTGGAGTCTGACATCCTAAGTGTGAATTCCTCTGCCACTTTCTAGCTGTTTTTGTGATATTCACTGAAATGTTGATTTTGTTTCTTTTAGTAAACAATGAACCTTTTAAAATTAAAAGTATAATTATTGCCAGATAAAATTACATGGAATTGTAATGTTTGTTCTCTTACCTAGCTTTGCTTTCTAATTTTTTATATTGAACATCCATTTGCTGTGTAATTCAAAATGTTGCATTATAATTTATAATACAGTTTAACTTTTTATTTGACATAGAATAATGGACAGAAAAAGAAAATGGCATGAAGGTTAGAAAGGAAGAAGGAAAATGTCTTTATTCACAGATTACATGGTTGTGTATATAAAAAAATCTGGATAAAAAATACTAGAACCCAAATGTGAATTTAGCAAAGTTGCAGGAAAAACAAAAAGATGGATATTTTTTTATTTAAATTTTTTTCTATATCCTAGGAACAAATAATTGAAAAATAAAATTTATAAACAATAACAATTATCACTAAAACCCCAAAATACTGAGTGTATTAGTCAGCCAAAGGGGTGCTGATGTAAAATACCAGAAATCGGTTGGTTTTTATAAAGGGTATTTATTTGGGGTAGAAGTCCACAGTTACCAGGCCATAAAGCGTAAGTTTCTTCCTTCACCAAAGTCTGTTGCCACGTGTTAGAACATGATAGCTGCCGACATTTGCCAGGGTTCAGGCTTCTTGGGTTCCTCTCTTCCCAGGGCTTGCCTCTCTCTGGGCTCAGGCTTGCTTTGTGCCACAAGGCCAGCTGTAGATTATCAGGCAAATAGCTCGCTTCTCTTCTCCCGGGGCCTTCTCTCCAACATCAAAACTCCAACATTGAAACTGCTTCAACTCTTGTTCTTTGCCATGCCTTTTATATTTGATTCCCCACCCACCATGGGGTGGGGCTCAACGCCCTACTGACGTGGCCCAGTCAATGCCCTAATCATAACTTAATCATACCCAGATTAACAGATCAGTTTACAAGCATGATCCAATATCTATTTTTGGAATTCATAATTACATCAAACTTCCAAACTGCTACACTGAGGAATGTATTTAACGAAATATATGGTAGACATCTATACTGAAAACTACAAAACATTGCAGAAAGATGGCTATAGCCGTTGGGCAATTTGATGTAACTGTGAATTCCAAAAATATAACTGGATCATGCTTGTAAACTGATTTGTTAATCTGGACATGATTAAGTTATGATTAGGGCGTTGACTGGGCCACGTCAGTAGGGCGTTGAGCCCCACCCCTTGGTGGGTGGGGAATCAAATATAAAAGGCATGGCAAAGAACAAGAGTTGAAGCAGTTTCAATGTTGGAGTTTTGATGTTGGAGAGAAGGCCCCAGGAGAAGAGAAGTAAGCCGTTTGCCTGATAGTCTGCAGCTGACCTTGTGGAGGAAACAGGAGCTAAGCCCACAGAGAAATGCAGCCCCGGGAAGAGAGGAACCCAAGAAGCCTGAACCCTGGCAAACGCCGGCAGCTGTCTTGCTCTAACACGTGGCAATGGACTGTGGTGAGAGAAGAAACTTAACACTTTATGGCCTGGTATCTGTGGGCTTCTACCCCAAATAAATACCCTTTATAAAGACCAACCCATTTTTGGTATTTCACATTAGCACCCCCTTTGGCTGACTAATACAATGGCATAGACAATAACATCATCTGGAAGTTCTCAAACCAGACTGCTCAATCTTGACTAATAAACTACTTTCCTACTTGACAGAGACAAACCTAATCATGAAGGTGAAATGCTACTTCTATGGATTCTGCATTTTCCTTCAAATCTTTGCGTAATCAATTTTCTTCCTTTTTCTTAAGGGCTAACATTTTTTATATTTTCATTAAATATACTCATACAGTATACTATGAACTGGGAACATTTTTAATTACTTTACAAATATTAACTCTCTTAACAGCCCTATGAGTTATGTGCTATAATTATCCTTATAATTATTAGGAAAATGAGTGCCTAGGTTACCCAGCTAGTATACGGTAAAGGCACAATTCAAACCCAGATAGTCTGGCACATAGTCTGACCATGCTATCCTAATTATACGCATTTGGTTACAAAAGCAGTCTCCTAAATGGCATATGTGGACCTTGTCTAGAGGTACACAAAATGATTTACTGGCTTACAGGAAGAAAATAATAGCACTTATTTTTTTAATTTATTTGAACTTATTCTTTAATTTCTATTTTGTGTGTAGGCTTTAGAACAGGGGGGGTTCTTAAGCTTTTTATTTTATTATTTTTTTAAAGATTTATTTATTTAT
>JAQZBX010037917.1:0-23562 GCA_029593785.1 Cabassous unicinctus | reverse complement strand
AAAGTAAAAAGGCAGCCTACACATTGGGAGAAAATATTTAGCAACCATATATCTGATAGAAGCCTAATATCCAGCATATGTAAAAAAAAAAACCCTACACCTTGAAAATAAAAAGATGAACAGCCCATTTAAAAAATGGTCAAACGAATTGAAATGACACTTCTCCAAGGAAGAAATACAAATAGTTAAAAGGCACCTGAAAAGATGCTCAAAATCACTAGCTATTAGGGAAATGCTAATCAAAACTACAATGAGATATCACCTTACACCCATTAGACTGGTGGCTATTAAAAAAAACAGAGTACTACAAGTGTTGTTTAGGATGTGGAGGAATGGGAACCCTCATCCACTGCTTGTGGTAATGTAGAATTGTCCAGCCACTGTGGAGGACAGTTTACCAGTTCCTCTGTAGTTGTGCAAAACACTAGCCATACAACTGCCATATGATCCAGTATTTCCACTGCTGAGTACATACCCAGAAGAATTGAGAGCAAGGACACAAACAGATATATGCACACCAATGTTCATAGCAACATCATTTACTATTGCCAAAAGTTGGAATCAACCCAAATGCCCATCAACAAAAGAATTAATAAAGAAAATGTTGTACATGCATACAATGGAATATTAGTCAGATGTAAGAAGGAATACAGAGCTAACACAAGAGATAACATGGATATATCCTGAGGACCTTATTTTGAGTGAAGGAAGCCAGGCATTGATGGACAAATATTACATGACTTCACTGATATGAACTAAAGCAAATCAAGCAGACACTGATAGCTATTGTCTGGCAGATAGTTTTACAGAAAATAGAAAGGTTTTGAGCCAACGCCCATATGGATATAATCAATATAATCAATGATAAGGTGAAAGCGTAGTTGAGCATTGAAGGGATATAACGGGAGGGTATTGATACTTTTGGGTTGGGTAGTGCCGGCTTAACAGTTGTGTAGATTTGAGAGGGTAGGTTCAAATGTCCATGGACTGTGGGGGAAGGCTGGGGAAGGACAAGATGAACATTGGGGATTGGCAGGTATGTGGTTGAATGTAAAAATTGGGGAACTTTCTTATGGCAATATGCCAAAGAAGGGTTACTGGATTAGGGTGTTTGATGGGGGGGCATTCAGAGCAGGGTGTACCTGGAGCAGGCTTCTAGGGTGTGTGCAAGTGATCATTTTGTCATGTGTTGTATCAGTGGGTGGAGACCCACATAATGAGCATGATTGAGTTAGACATCCATCCTGGAGAGGACTGATATGTTCACAAGCAGAGGGATGGGGGTCTCTTGAGAGCATGGGTGGTTCCTAATAGGGGAGGACAAACCAGTGTGTCAAGACATCAGTGTTGCAAGTAGCTATGAATCTTGTCATCCAAGGAGTGAAGTTGGGGCATCACCATGTCTTTAAATTATATTTTAGGATTATGCAAATACAATTCAAACTCATGTACCCCCTGAAATCTTTCCTCAGAGTGCTTGGGGGCCCATGGGCCTCTGCTTAAGGACCCCTGCCCTAGAGCAATCTTAACAGATAATAAAATCAAAGGCACCTCAGTTGAATATAATGTAATCAAAGGATATTACACCCAGAGTAATAGATTTGTTTACAAACATCATTTTCTCTTTATGTGATTCATAAAATAATCTCAAATTGCCTCATTATATATCACTTATTAAATAATTTTTTGCATGTGCATAGACATGTAGAGTGAACATGCTGTGAAGAATATGTCTCATGAACTGCATTGCAACATAATATTGATGCCCATTGGTATGGATCTTTCTCATCAAGGCAGTAACATTCTCAAATAAAATCGTTCTTAAAAATAAGAGATGTCTTCATTTAACTGTATGTTCCTCCACTGCTGTTAACCAATTCTTCCCTCCTACCCTTATGACAAAATTCCTGGGAAAAATATTTCACTTTTCCTGGAACTACTTCATCTTTCCCATTCCTTCTAATCAGGCTTCCAATCCCATCATTAATTATCAACAATAACCTCTCCCTGAATCATTCCAATCACCACATCCTTTTTAACATAAATAAATGCACTAGTTAATTAGTCAAGCATGAACTGTGATTTCTTTACTTTTGTAAAAGCTGGATTAACTCTCATATGACCACAGATTAACTACTAAGCTTCCATTCCCTCTAAGTCTTTCATGTATTAACTACTATGCTCTGTTAATATGTTCTTAATATCCTTTACCTTGTCCCCCATCTCATGGAATTAATTTAGAAGATTTGTTTGGACACCTTTGATTTGTTGTCCCATATTCTGAATCTACTTCTGATTTTTAGTTTTTCATTTGACTAGGCCATATCTGACTGTTACTTAATATGGCTTGTAAATTTTTGCTGAAGTCTAGGAATTGGTTTATATTGATGGGTTTATTCTGTTGGTCAGTTTCTCTCTCTTGCCTAGAGTTTTATTTTTGTTTGTCTTTGTGTTAAGGGTCTTCTTCTAAATCTTTAGTGTTGCCAGTAACTGAAAAATCATAATTTAATCAATTAAAAATGATACCTCTGTAAGAACAGTTTACAGCCATAATCCAATAACTATTTTTGTAATGCATAAAAAATGCTAAACTACCACAAATGGTAAAAATGGGCATCCTTGTCTTTTTCCTGATCTTAGAAGGAAAGCTTTAAGTTTTCACCATTGTATTTGATGTTAGCTCTGGTTTTTTTTTTTTTATACCCTTTATAATGCTGAGGAAGTTTCCTTCTATCACTATTTTTTGTTGTATTTTTATTAGGAAATGTGCTGTATTTTGTAGAATGCTCTTTCAGCACCTATAGAAATGATCATGTGATATTTTTCTTTCAAACTCTTTATGTGATGAATAACATTGAGTGATTCTTATATGTTGAACCATCCTTGCATACATGGGGTGAAACCCACTTGGTTATGGTGTATAATTTGTTTGATGCATTGTTGAATATGATTAGAAAGTATTTTGTTGAGTATCTTAGCATCTAGTTTCATTAGTGAGATTGGTCTGTAGTTTTCCTTTCTTGTGACATTTTTGGTTTTGTTATTAGGTTGATGTTGGCATCATAAAATGAGTTAGGCAATGTTCCTTCCACTTCTATTTTTTGGAAGATATTAAGCAGGATTGGTGTTAGTTCTTTCCAGAATATATGGTATAATTCACCTGTAAAGCCATCTGGTCGTGTGCACTTCTTAGTTGGAGCTTTTAGATGACTGATTCTATCTCATTAATTGTGATTTTTCTGTTGAGTTCATCAATTTCTTCTTTCATCAATATACACTGCTTTTGTGTTTCCAGGAATTTGTCCATTTCCTCTAAGTTATCAATCTTATTGGCATAAAATTTTTCAAAGAATCCCTCTTATGATACTTTTTATTTCTGTGGTGTTTGTGGTGATATCCCCTTCCTGGTTTCTTATTTTGTATAACTGCATCTTCTCTCATTTTTAGTGTTAGTCTACCTAAGGGCTTTCCAATTTTATTGATTTCAAAGAAACAGCTTTTGTTTTTGTTTATTTTTTTCTAGTGCTTTTTTATTTTCAATTTCATTTAGTTCTGCTCTAATCTTTGTTATTTCCTTCTTTCTACTTCCTTTGGGGTTAGATTTTTGTTCTTTTTATAATTCCTCCAGGTGTGCAGATAGGTCTTTAATTTTAGCTCTTTCTTTATTGATATATGCATCTATGGTTATGAATTTCCCTTCCAGTACAGCTTTTGCTGCATCCCATAGGTTTTGATATGTTGTGTTCTTATTTTCATTCATTTCAAGGTAGTTATTGATTTCTTTTGAGTGACCCATGGTTTGTCTAAGAGTGGGCTATTTAACTTCCTTATCTTTGTACCTAATCTGGTTCTCTGGCCCTTTCTGACTTCCAGCTTCTTTCCATTGTGGTCAGAGAAACCACTTTGTATAATTTCAATCTTTCTGAATTCATTGAGTTTTGTTCTGTGGCCTAGCATGTGGTCTATCTTGGAGAATGATCCATGTGTCCTGGAAAAGAATATATATCCCACTCTATTTGGGTGTAATATTTTTAATTTTTATTAGGTCCAGTTCCTCTAATATATTATGCAGTCTTTGTTTATTCTTTGTTGAGATGTCTGCCTAATGATGATAATGGTGTATTAAAGTCTCCCATTATAATTGTAGAGAAATTTTTTCTCCACTTAATTTTTCCAGTTTTTGTCTCATGTATTTAGAGGAACACTTGTTAGGTGCATAAATGTTTATGATTTGTCTTTCTTGTTGATAGATTACCCTTTGTATTAATATTTTGTGCCCATGTTTGTCTCTTAAAATAGTTTTACATTTAAAGTCTATTCTGTCCAATATTATTATAGCTTCTTCCACCCTTTTTTGTTTTTTGTTTGCTTGTAAAATTATTTTCCAACCATTTACTGTCAGCCTCCTTGAATTCCTGGGTCTAAGGTGGGTTCCTTGTAGACAGTATATTAGATGGATCATATTTCCTTATCCATTTTGCCAATCTGTGTCTCTTGACACAGATTGTCTCTTGGTGAGTTTATTCCATTAACATTTAATGTTATTAATATCAAGGAATTACTTACATTAGCTATAATTTCTTTGGGTTCATGTATGTCATGTGCTGTTTTTATTTTGATTTTTAGTTTTCTTTACACTCACCTTGAACTCCCTTTCTCTTGTTTTTCCCTTTGACCTTCAGATATCCCTTTAATATTTCTTGAAATGCAGGTTGCTTATTGACATACTCTCTTAATTTCTGTTTATCAGTATATATTTTGAACACTCTCTCATTTTTGAATGCCAGGTTTGCTGGATAGAGTATTCTTGGCTGGAAGCATTTTTCTTTCAGCACCTTAACTATGTCATACTACTACCTTCTTGCCTACATTGTTTCAGATGAGAAATCAACACTTAATATTATTGAGCTTCCCTTGTATATGGTTCTCTTTTCTCTTGCTGCTATCAGTATTCTTTTTCCTAGGCATTGGAGAAATTGACAATATATGACTTGGAGTAGGCCTGTTAGGATTTACACTGTTTAGGGTGCACTGTGCTTACTGGCCATGTACATCCATCTCCCTCAAAATACTGGGGAAGTTTTCAGCCATTATTTTCTCCAACAATCCTTCTGTCCCTGTTCCCTTCTCTTCACCCTCTGGGATGCCTATAATGCATATGTTTGTGCATTTCATGTTGTCATTCAAATCCCTAAGTCCCTACTTAATTGTTTTATCTTTTTATCTATCTGTACTACTGTTAGATTTCAGGTATACTGTCTTCCACATTGCTAATTCTTTCCTCTGACTGTTCAAATCGGCTGTTATAGCTTCCAGTGTCCTTTTGATTTCTTGGATTGTGCCATTCCTCCCCCCATCATATTCATTATCTTTTTATGCATATTTTTTAATTTCTTCAGTATATTATCCCTGTGTCTTCTTAATGTCCTTAATCTCTTCCTTCACTTCATTAAGTTGATTCATAATATTTGTTTGGACATCTCTGATTATTTGTTCCATGTTCTATATCTCCTTATCTTTTTCAGTTTGTTCATTGCTTGGGGCAAATCTTCCTGTTTCTTATTATGGCTTATAATTTTTTGTTGCTGTATAAGCATCTGTTTATCTTGATAAAATGAATAAAGATGAGTAAGAACTACAGGGGAATAAGATTAGAAAAGTGGAATAGAAACCATAAAACAAGGAGCAGAATAGAGAAAAATATAGAATGAATTAAAAGGCTAGAATGATGAGAAGAGGGGAAAAGAAAAAGTAAAACAGAGAAATGTCAAAAGAGTAAAAAAGAAAAGGAAACAGAGAAAGTAGGAGAGAGAAGGAGATGAGAAAAACAAACAAACAAACTTGAAGACCAAGCAAAAAAGAGAAGGAATGAAAGAAGAGCAACAGAAAACAGAAAATATAAAGATGGACAGAGAATTAACATAGGTAGAGAAAATTGTTATAAAAAGAATAAAAGAAAAAAGAAACAGAGAAACAAAGGAAGGGGAAGCACAGCAACAGGAAAACAAGACAGGAGCTACTCTTTTTTTAAAGGGAGAAGGCAAAAAAGATAAAAGAACAAAGACAAACATGGAAAAACAGCTTTCTCTCTTAGACTCCTAAGGATATACTCAGGCTGCTGCTATTCACCAAACAATCACCCTGCAGCCTGTCCTCTGTAGGTTTTAAGCCAGGTTATAGCAAGTAAAATAAGGAAAATAAAAAATGAACCTTTTTTAAAAAACAAGAGATCCAATAGAAGCTAATACAAAGTGAAGGTCAATATGTTCCCTGTCATAAAGTTTCAGTTGGATGCCTGATAACTTTTTATCACTTCTCAGAGAGGAGCTGGGAATCAAAACAGGTACCTACTATATGCTAAGAAGGAACTCTTCCACTGAGCTAATCTATTTCTTTAGGTTAGTAAGCCTTTTGCAAGTCTATCTTCTCCTTTTCCCTTGGGCAGGTTAGATTCCCTGCAGTCCTGCTGCTCAGTCTGTTATCTCTGCCTACTTTCTGATATAATTCTTTTTATGTAGGCTCCTGGCATGGCACCCTGCCTGAGGAGATCTCTCTCCCTATCTCCATTGAGTCACTCTCCACTCTCCACTCTCCCAGACCCTTCCTCCTCCCAGGGAGTTTATAATCACAGTCCTTTGGAGGAAGGAGCTGGTGGCACCATGGAGGCTCTTTGTTCTGAGGGCAGGGTATATGTGCCACTTCCAGCCACAGCAGGGAGAAATTCAAGATTTTTCTTCAGCTTTTTTATCTTTCCAGTACCCTCTTAGAGGACCCAGAGTACCTCCCATGCTATATACATCTAAAGTAGCTTTCAGGGAAGAAGAATTCTGTTCTCCTGTCAGTAAGGAACAATTTGCCAGGAGTTATACTTTTGCTCAATATCTCAGGGGTGGGTGAGGGGAGTCCTAGTGGCAGGGAGGATCAATAACTCACAGCTTGCTGTTTCAGCCTCTTCCTCTCTAACTCTGTCTCTTCTGGGAGTAGTGAGGCAATGTCCAGTTGTGCTATACCCCAAAGCATGTGATGAAGGCAGGCCTTGGCTCTCTCTCAATTGTTTTAGTGAGAGTTGAGCTTTATCTGCTTTCCCATTTGGCCATGTTCCCACATCAAAATCAATTTTTAACTATTTGATGTTATGGCTACAGCAAGCAAATTTTGTTGACTGAATGTGTTGAATAGTTATCACTCTCTGTTACTACAAATTAATATTCTTTCCTTTAAAAAAAGTTAGACATTTTGGGTTTTGAATTTGATTTTCATCAGAGAATAATGGTAAGGCATTGTATATCTTTAAGTTCAAACTATAAAGTACAAAGCCATCAGGTATGTGTTGACATTCCACTATCACAGTCTTCATTCATGGAGTGCTGAGCTCTCTTTGGTACAGTATACACAAGCACTCATGACTTCATCATCACAATGTCCTTTTTGCTATCAGAGTTGTCAAGCAGCTTTATGATGGGCAGGATTTAAGGTTGCTATAGTTGCTTTTCATATTATGCATGATAAATTTTGGCCCAATAATATGATATAACAGCTGACTAGCAAAAATAAAACAAACAAATGTATTTTACATCTTTTGATTATATACAAAAATAGACACATCTATTTTTAACACAGTATTAATAGTACATAATTTTAGAAAATTGTTAATAGAATAATTACTAATGGAGTTGAAATGAATGTGTGAGTGAAGAAAAGTACAAAACAACGCTCATGACAAGAAACAATAATGAATTTAGTACAATTTGTAATTTAAAAAAGCAGCTACATGAAATAGGGAGAAATATTACACTTACAATGAGAGGATATGCTGTTTTAATTTAAAGTGGTTGGAGTTAATTTCCAATCAAGGACTATAAAATATTTAATGACAATAATTCTATTAGTATTAATTAAAAGTAGTCCTTATTCTAGACAACAAGTTGGCAGACACATTGGGCTTATCAAGAATATGAATTTCCTATGATATTGTTATAAAAATGCCTCTCTTTAAATACAGAAACATCATCATAAAATTTTTAAAAGGCAAATAATTCCAATAGAAACTTCTTTACATACAAAGGTAAAACCTGATATTTTGAAAAAAAACTTGTTTAGAAAATCAAATAAGCTAAATGGACAGTTTACTATAAAAATGATTTAAATATTAATTCAGATGGCAATTTCAGAAACTCTAAATAATAAAACCAAATTTGAAAGCATCTATCTTTGAAAAAGAGAGTGGGGTGGGAAGAGAATGGAGCTAAATATCATTGCTGTAATAAGTTGAGGCTTTGCCTCTCGCAGCTTTTGCTAGGATCCCAACACTCTTTGAAAACAAGGGTGTTTCAGACTAAGGTGACACTTTTGTCTGTTTCTCATTCTCCTCTTAATAATGCTGCCAAAAGTTAGGAATGGATTTGGGTGTGTGCTTTTCTCATCTTTATATAAATTTGGCAATATTCTGAGAAGTGCATTTTTATTTCTCCTGTTCTCTATTCTGATTCCTTGTTGTTAATAATCTTGCCTGTGACAAGAGGGAATTCTATGCAGGTGATCTGTTCTGTAGCCTCCATTATTTCCAAGGCAAAGTGCCAGAGGTAGTTTCCCAGAGTATAAATATTGATATAGTTTCACACCAGCCCAAACTACTCCCAGCCAGTCCTTTATATGCAGGGACAGTGTTCCTAGTGCAGCCAGCACTCTAGCCAGAGAGGCAGCTCCCAGGATTCTTTAAGAATCACACCTACATGTCCTCTGTTTCTTCAGTGATTTTCAGAAGGAGAGAAATATGGCTTTTGGATCACCAGTTGTTGGTATGGAGCCTTCTGTGCAAAGCCTGTTTCCAATATGCAGTGGGGTTTTGACACCCTATTTTTGAAAACTGAAATGTCACTCTTATTCTTACCATAATATCAACATCAAAAGTACGTATGTTTAATGATATTATCTACAGCAAATGTTTTAAAGTTAACATTGTATATAATTTTAAAATTAGTCCTATGAAGTAAAGGCAAACTCATGATTTTAAGAGGTGATCTAAATCCCAAACAAGGTGATCTAAAATAATAAAGTCCAGCCTTAGAACAGTGAACCTGCATCAGTTGAATCCCATTAGAGAGAACAGAAAGTAACAAGAAATACAAGAAACCCTACTAGTCTTTGCTAGGGTTAGCAGTTGTATCTGGAAAAATATTAAACACTAACTTGTTCATTTTCTTGCTGTCTGCTTTTCTGGGTTGCTAATCTGAGCAAGGATCAGGTAACTGTTAGTAGGTGGAAGGAAAAATGGAGTCAGAGGAAATAAATGCAGCAACAAAATCTGATTATCTTCAACAAAGTTGTAATAGGAGGATATCTGCCTGCAAATCACCTAAAAATGAACAAGGCCTATAAGGACAGAAAAACATTTAAACCAAAATTAATGCATTTACTCTTCACATTTTAAAAAATGTGAAGGAAGTATCACTCAACAGGTTTTTAAGTAGTGCAAATTTCAAATATTATTCTAATGTATAAAATTGTTAGAGCTTCAAATGCCTTTTAGCAATTTCAATTCAGGGGAAAAAATTTGGCTTCTCTCCAAATGTTCAGGACATATTACATTAAGTTCTCATTTACTAGTGTCTCAGTAGATAACCATATTTTGGCCCTACTTAAAAATTTGCTAACTCCATTTGTAGAATGCTTCATTTGCATAGATTCCCTGCAGGAGAAAATAGAAATGAAGATGAGAGGTACTCTGTTGTCTCAGAGGTTTCCTGAGGGCTGTTGCCTTGGAAGAACATCCCACTCTGCTCTGGCTTGGCACAGAAGGCTTACAAACAGCCCCTACAGTGCAGCTGTTGAGTTGTGCTGAGCAGGTCAACTTAGTCTGTCAGGCTGGAGAGCCTATGGAAGGCAATGATGAAGCTGCCAACTTTGATCTGCACCTTGGGAACCTAGTAGAAGTAACATTTCCAGCTTTACATGTGCTCCAGAGAGCCATGGCAGAAGAACAACATGCAGGTAGGCTGGCTTAGAACACCATTCCCTAAAATACTGCTCCAGGCTGCCATCCTGGCTGTCCATGTGCTGAAGAGGGTCTGGGTTCACTTTTTGTTATTTTAAAAATAAATTAAAATGATATATTACTATCATAAAAGAAAAGAAAATACTATAAAGTAAATTGATTTTATTTATATTAGAATGATTTGAAATAATGTTCACTGAATCTGATATTCTGATACCATAATTCACTCATATGTGTAATGTTTGAGTTGAAGGCACTGCACTCATAACTTCTTATCGATTACTGGGGAAACAAAAAAATCCTGCTTACAAAAAAAAAACCACAACAATGTAGAAAAGAGAAAGAAAACAATTTATTATTGGTTAAGAATGATCAGGTTTACATGCATATAAACTAGCATGTCAGTGATTATTATGTCTGGAAAGAATTTCATACAAATTTATGGAGTAAAGCAGATGAAAGAAAAATGGAAGCTTCTCTTACCTCCTTAAGAGATAAATGATTGCACTTTGTGATTATTCCCTGTATACTCAGTGTTGGGAATTTAATCTAGTCCCTGCAAAAGAGATGTTTAAGTTCTAACCCCAGGTACTGTGGTTGTGAACCCATTTGTAAATAGTATACTTGAATATGGTATTAGTTAAGGAGAGGTGAAACTGCTTTAGGTTGTGCCTGAGTCTAATGAAGTTGAAGTCCTTCTAAGCAAAAATTGGAAGCCAGTGAAGCCAAAGAAGGAGAGATATTTCCATGTGATGAATGCAGAAATGCAGCTACAAGCCAATGAACCCCAAGGATTGCTGGCAAGCTACTATCAGAAAACTACAGATCCCAGGAAAAGTATGGTGTGTGGATATATTGATGTTGGATTTCTAGCCTTCAAAGTCATGAGACAATAAATTGCTATTGTTTAAATCCACCAGTATGTGTTATTTGTCATAGAAGCCCTGGTAAATTAAGATACAAATAAGTGACTCCAGAATTAATTTTAGAAGTATGTCTTCATAGTTCCAAGCGTTAGATGGCACAAGACATTGTAGCAAAAAAAAATCAGTATTCCTATTGGGCTTATTATGTTTACAAGGAGATAATCTAAGGAGTGAGAATGGGAAGCAGCTGCTCATTTCCTCTTTATTAAGCAAAGAAAATTTCATTTCCTTACCCTTTTAACCTTACACAACTGAGAAAAACAATTTGAAGGATACTTGTTAAGGATCTGAGTATCCAAGAGAGCTATGTTTGTGTGTGTTTATACATGTGTTTCACTTTTTTAACAAATCAATTTTATTGATACTTATTAGTAAAGAATAAATCAATTCAAACTGTACAATAATGGTATTCAATATAATCACATACTAGTGCTTTCATCAATTCAGTCAGTTTTAAAGAATTTTCATTATTCTGGTAACACTCCTACTACTAAAGAAGCCCAACCAACCAAACAAATCTCATCCCTTCTCAATTTCTCTATACTTCCCCCTGCTGTACATAAATTTTATTCCATTTCTTTCTCTCTAGTTTATTTATATTTTGCAAAAAACAGTCATATATGAAATACCACTCATATTCATATTTTACATGAAGTTTTATTATGTTATACAGTCCCAAGATACATTTTTTAGGTTTCCTTCTAGTAATATGAATGTCATCATGCTCTCCCTTTCAACCAGCCATACACATATAATAGCTCTGCTAGTCATGAACACCATGATGTTTACTGCATGAAGGGCTGATTACATCTGCATCAATCAGGGAGATTGCATCATCAATTTGTGATGCTTTTATCCAATCAGTTGAATGCCTTAAAAGGGGAAGTGATTTCAACATTCAGAGAGAATTTCCCAACTTGTCTTTGGACAGCCAACTTCTCCCAGAAACTCATCAAGGACCTATCATTGGACTTTCATCAGAGCCCCTGGTTTGCAGCCGTCCTGCAAAACCTGGGCTTGTGCATCCGCACAGTCACATGATAGACACTTTTAAAATCTCACATTATTGACAGATATCTCCTGTTGATTCTGTTTCCCGAGAGAACCCTGACTAATACAGCAATGTTTTGTACTTTTCTGTATCCTAGACCTTTATGTCCTTGGTTATGTTTATTCTTAAGTATTTTATTGTTTTAATCACTATTATAAATGGATTTTCCCCTTGAGTTTCTCTTCAGATTGCACATCCGTAGTGTATAGAATTGCTATTGATTTTTGCATATTAATCTTGCATCCTGCCACTTTGCTGAACTCATCTATTATTTCTAGTAACTATGTTATGGATGTTTCAGGATTTTCTAGATATAGGATCATACCATCAGAGAATTATGAAAGTTTTACTTCTTCCTTTCCTATTTGGGTGCCATTTATTTCTTTATCTTGCCTAATTGCTGTAGCTAGTAATTCTATCACAATATTGAAAAATAGTGATGACAGTTGGCATCCTTTTCTTGTTCCTCATATCAGTGTGAAAGGTTTCAGTCTTTCACCATTGAGTACAATGCAAGCTGTAGGTTTTTCCTATATGCACTTTACCATATAGAGAAAGCTTCTTTCCATTTCTATCTTTTGGAAGGCTTTTTATCAAGACAAGGAGCTGTATTTTGTCAAAATCCTTTCTGCATCAATTGAGGGGCTTATGTGGTTTATATTCTGCAATTTATCAATTTGTTTTATTACCCTACTTAATTTTCTTTTGTTGAACCACCCTTGCATACCTGGGATAAAACCCACATGATCGTGGTGTATAATACTTTTAATTTGCTTTTTGATTCAGTTTGCAAGTATTTTGTTGAGATTTTTCATCTTTATTTGTTAGAGATATTTGTCTGTAATTTTATTTTTTAATGGTATCTTTATCTGTTCTTGGTATTAGGGAGAGGTTGGCTTCATAGAATGAGTTGGGTAGTGTTCTTTACTGTTAAATACTTTGGAAAAGCTTGAGCAAGATTTATGTCAGATCATCTTTGAATGATTGGTAGAATTTACTCTGAAGCCATCTGGATCGATCTTTGGGAGGTTTCTGTTGACTGTTTCAATCTCTTCCCTTGTGATTGGTTTGTTGAGGTCTTCTATGTTTTCTAGGGTCAGTGTAGGTAGTTCATGTTTTTCTAGGAATTTGTCCATCTCATCTACATTGTCTCATTTTTTGGCCTACAGGTGTTCATAGAATCCTCTTGTGATCACTTTTAATTCTGCAAGGTGAGTGGAAATGTCTGCCCTCTAATTTGTGATATTTTATTTGCTTCTTCTCTTTTACTTTGTCAGCCTAGGTAAGAATTTGCCAATTTTGTTGTTCTTCTCAAAGAACCAAGCTTTGGTTTTGATGAGTCTCTCTATTTTTTCACTCAATTCGATTTATCTTTGCTCTGAGCTTTATATTTCTTTCCTTTGGCTTGGTTTGGGATTAGTTTGCTGTTCTTTTTCTAGTTCCTCCAGGTGTGCAGTTAGATCTTCAATTTTAGCTCTTTCTTCTTTTTTTAATATAAATATTTAAGTCTATAAATTTCTATCTCAGCATGGCCTTTGCAGTGTCCCATAGGTTTTGATATGTTGTGGCCCATTTTCATTCATCTCAAGATATTTGCTGAATTCTCTTGCAATTTCTTCTTTGACTGACAATTTAAGAGTTTGTTGTTTAATCTGCATATATTTATGAATTTTTCATTTTTCCATCCATTATCAATTTCCATCTTCATTCTGCTATAATCAAAGTTTTTTGTTTAATTTCAATCTTTTTAAATTTATTCAGATTTGTCTTGGTACCCAACATATGGTCTATCTTGGAGAAGGATCATGACTGCTTGAAAAGAAAGTGTATTCTGATGCTTTGGGGTGCAATGGTCTCTAGATGTCTACTAATTTATCATATTATTCAAGTGCTCTGTTTCTTTATTTATCTTGTTTCCAGAAGTTCTATCCAATACTGAGAGTGGTGTATTTAACTCTTCAACTATTACTGTAGACACATCTATTTCTCCCTTCAGTTTTGCAAGACGTTGCCTCATGTAACTTGGGACACTTGGGTTAGATGCATAGATATGTAGTATAGTTCTTTCTTCTTGGTGACTTACACTATTTATTAATATATAATGACCTTATTCACCCCTTAAAACAATTTTCTATTTCAAATCTGTTTTGTCCAATATTAGTATTGCTTACTACTCCAGTGTTTTTGGTTACTATTTGCATGGAATAGTTTTTTCCAAAATTTCTTTTTATATCTGTTTTTTTCCTTATGACTGAGATGTGTTTCTTATAGACAACATATATATAGCTCATAATTTTATCCATTCAATCAGTCTATGTCTTTTGGTTGGCAAGTTCACATTAACGTTCAATATTATTAATGTACATTACTTACTTCATATATTCTGTCCTTTGGTTTTGTGTTATATCATACTATTGTCTATCTTTATACATTTTAAATTACCCTTCCTAAAAATATTCATTTCTACACTCTTCTCCAAATCTCTTGCCTTTCTGGTTTCTTTCAGGCTGCAACACTCCTTTTGTAGCTCTTGTAATTCTGGTCATTTGGTAACATATTCTATCAGTTTTTGTTTGTTTATGAAGATTTTGAACTCATCTTCATTTTTTAAGGACAGTTTCCCTGAATACAGAATTCTTGGCAGGCAGTTTTATTGTTTCAGCCCCTTATAAAAGTTCATACCATTTTCTTCTCTAGTGCATGGTTTCTGATGAGAAATTGATATTATTGAGGTTCTCTTATATGTGCTGATTTGCTTTTTTCTTTCTGTTTTCTGAATCCTTTCTTTTTCACTCATATTTGTCATTCTGAATAGTGTGTGAGTCATGGTAGATCTATTTGGATTTATTCTGTTTGGAATATATTTTCCATCTTGGATATTGATATTTATCTCTTTTATATGGGGTGGGAAGTTTATTGCCATTATTTTCTCAAATATTCTTTTGCCACTTTTCCATTCTCTTCTCCTTCTGGAAAGCCAATAGTGTGAATGTTTGTGCATTTCACATTGTCATTAAATTCCCTGTGACCCTGCTCCATTTTTTCCATTCTCTTCTCTTTCTGTTCTCCTCTCTTTTTAGATCAGATGTTCTATCATTGAGATCATTAATTCTGTCTTTCAGCAATTAAATCTGCTCTTATGTGCCTCTAAAGTATTTTAATTTCATCCATCATGTCTTCCATTCCCATAAGACCTGTTACTTTTCTTTGCAAACTTTGAAATTTTTCTTTATACTCAGCCAATATCTTCTGTATATCTTTTATCTCTTTAGTCATTTTTCTTTCAATTCTTTAAATTGAAATAGGAGAATTGTGTGATTATCATTGATTAATTTTCTTAAATCCTGTATATGTCAGGATAATTGGTTTGTACCTTTGGCTGGGCCCTCTTTTCCAGTTTCCTAATATACCTGCATTTTTTGGTGATATCTAGGCATCTTAATAAGTTGATGAATTTACTCTGATGGCCAGATTCTCTCTCTTGCCATTGTTTTCTCCCCACAGCTCTTCTTTGATATTTGATTATACTTATTCTAAGTCTTTCAAATTGCCCAGCTTAAGCTATCAAAATCATGCCTGGGATTCATTAATGGGGTGCAGATTTTCTCCCAAGTTTTAAGGTACAGAGAGTACCCAAAGCAGTTTTGTCCATGGAATTTCCATACCTGCCTGTAGATGGTGCTCTTCAGTGTACCTTTCAAAAGAGATGTTTCTTTCAATCTCCATTTTCCTGTGTTTTGGTCTGGCCATAGGTGACTTTGAAAGCAGTCCCTGCTGGCTGAATTCACTGAAGAAAATCCCCAACCACCTTCTCTTTTTTCCTTGCAACAGCTGACAGGTAATAATATGTTCATTCCCCTCTCAGTCAGCTGCAGTGAACCAGGGGTTTTAGCCAGTTAAATATCTTGGGGTGGTGGTGGTGTGGAGCCCGTCCCAGAAGCCATGAGGGTTTGGTAACTCACATTGATGCTTTTTTGTTCTTTTTCACTTTTTCCCTCACCTTCCTGGGGGTTGTGTATTACTGTTCTGGTCTGCTGACACAAAAAGCAGTTCACTTGGAGAGCTTTTGGCTCTTTCTCCATTGCTTTTGTGAGACAGTTGAGCCCTGCCTGCCTACCCAATGCCATTTTCCCACAATTCTGGCTTCAGTTTTTTAAAAGATTTATTTTATTTATTTATTTCTCATCCTTCATTGTTTGCCCTTGCTGTCTGCTCTCTGTGTCTGTTTGTTGTGTGCTCATTTTCTTTTTAGGAGTCACTAGGAACCAAACTTGGGAATCTCATGGGAGAGGGAGGCACCCAATTGCTTGAGCTACCTCTGCTCTCTTCCTATTATTTCTATCACTGTTATTTCCTCATTGTGTCTCTTCATTGTGTCATCTCATTATGTCATCATGTTTTATCAGCTTACTGTGCCCACCCATTGCATCAGCTTGCTTTCTTGCTCATTTTCTTTAGGAGGCACCAGAAACCAAACCTGGGACCTCCCTTGTGATAGTTGGGCACCTAACTTCTAGAAGCATATCTGCTTCTCTGGCTTCAATTTTAATATGAAGGAGTTTCTCCTTGGAAGTAGTCCTTGGTCACTGCTGGGTCCTTTCTTGAAGGAGGACAGCTGTCCTCTAATTGTGGAGCTGTAGCTTTTCAATGTCTATTTAAAAGATTTCACAGAACCATTCTGTATATAAGGCATGCTCTTCCCAATATAAAATGCATTATGGAATAGGATGTGATCCTTTGCTGTAAGCTGAATAAATCAGTCCCAAACCAATGTGAATTTTAAACCATTTTCCTCACTCAGTTGGATATTTTCACTAATAGCAAATTCTGTGGTTTGCTTCACCCACTGGTGAGGACAGTTGAATAACAATCTTCCTCACAGTGAGATGCAAGTAGTGTTGTACAGGACCAATGAGGAAGTTGCAGAGAACTCAAACACAGCTGGAAATTGTTCTAAGAGTTACCAAAAATAAGATAGGCTCTTTTTCTATCTCTTTAAATGGTTGTATCTCTCCAGGGACTGATAGCTTGCCATGAGCCACTCCTTCTGTATCAGATACTGAAATACAGCAGTTGTCCTACTATAGGGATCAAGCCTCACTTGAATAAGAGAAACTATGAAGTAGCTCAAATCTCTTCCTCCTCCTCTTATAGAATTGCAGAAATAAGTTTCCTCTCCAGCATGTACACAAATTCTATTGAACATTTAATGAATGCCTTTATATATTAAAATCACCTAGTACTTTGCAATGAAGATAGACATTTCTCTTAAGTTTCTTTAAAAGGTACATTAACATACAGTTGCTTAAGTTTAACAAATGTCATCGTATTTCTTGGATATTCGGCAAGGTCTTATTCAAATCCAATTTGTAAAATTCATTTCTCTGTGGATGATTTCTAGTTATTGCATTACAAATATTTTGATCAATTTTTCACTGTTGCAATACTTCTTTTATTATGGCCCTTCTCACCAAGGCACTGCCATTAGGGTGGCTTCAGCACAGGAGTGGCACCCTTCTTAAAACAAATAATGGGAAAAGAACTTTAGGTCTTGGTCTAAAGAACTAAGCAATACAAAGTATTCTGGAAGGCAAGTGGATATTATGTAAGCCTCATTAATGGAACAAATTTCCACCCAGAAATACCCATCCTCTTGATTTCTCTGTCCCAACTTGAATAAGTTTCAAACAGAGGAGATTTTTGGCTGTTGCCATCACTACCTCAACCATTTTATCATCCACCTCCTGAGAGGAGTGCATTTATTTTGTGGGCTGAATTCTTGTACTTTTCCTCAACATAATCAAATGCAAACAATAGCTTCAGGTCCGTTGGTTGGGAATAATGAGCTATTATTAGGCATGCCTTTTTGGCAGTTTTGTACCATGATTTATCAAAAAAAATCCGACAATCTTGAAATCTTTACAATAAATAATTAACTCTCTTGGATTAAATTTCAGCTTCTGCTTGGAGCCTAGGACTTTCTGCTTTTTTGTGGTCAATTACTGTGACAATTTACTCAATACATGTCAAAGGGACATTCTGTTCAGCAAGAAGAAGTTTTATGTAATGGAATTTCTGTAATGGCATTGAATCACCTGGAATAAAGGAAATTTTTAAAACTTTTTTATATCAAAGCTTATCTTTCATAAGTGAACATCTATAAACAATAAGTGAATAATAAAAGTTGTGAACTTACAAAACAAACGTGCATATCACCTTACATGGCGCCTATACATTACCTTTCAACCAACACCTTGCATTGTTGTGAAACAGTTGTTACAAATCATGAAAGAGCATCGTGAAAACATTATTACTACCTATAGCCAATATCTTACATTAGGTGTCTTTCTCCCCAACTCACCTGGTTACAGACACCCTGTATTAGTACACTATACTTGTTGTAGTTCATAAGAGAATGTTCTCATATTTGTTCAGTTAACCAAAATCTTCCACAAAATAATTTGTTGTGTTATACATTTCCATGCTTTGTAATATCCATTCAAAATGTACGCTCAGTGGCTTTCAGATCACAGAGTTGTGTTGTCATCATCTCAATTTTCAATCATTTTCATTACTACAAAAAGAAAAATCCAGTACCCCCTTTATACACCCATAGGAATGGGTGGAGAATGGGAGCTCATGTTTAATGTATGCAGAATTTTTAATAATGTTTATTTAAAATGTGTGGAAATGAATAGAGTTAATGGTAATATATTATAGTGAGTATAAAACTGCTGATTTATAAATATGAGTGTGACTGAAAGGGGTAGTCTGTGGTAATATTTCATTGAAATGAAGATATAGAATGAGGAGGGACTGTATAATATAATGATTTGGGTGGAGGATGAAGATTGTGGTTAATTGTATAAGAATTCTCTTTTACAAAATTTCAAAGGAAATTTTGAAGTTATTGTATATCAGCATTCTCCATAAATCATATTATAACTTGTGTCCATTGCAATGCATTTTTGTAAATAATTGACTTCATTTATGGCAATTATCCTGGCAAAAAGACTGGCTCCATTTTATTAATGTTTGGTTCCAAATTACATTTATCATCAGTCTGGGGTTGCAGCAGGAAATAAGATCTAAATGTAAGCCTTGGTGGCTTGAAGGAGAACATGTTGCCTCTGCATCTTCCCCCACGCCTACCAGTGACATCCCAACACCTCCAGATACCTTTGTTCATAGAGCTCCAGGTGCTGAAGCCCAGGCAACATGTGGAGCATGACCAGGTAGACTGACAAGTTGGGACATGAAGGAGAAACTGCCAGAGAAAGGAGGAACAGTGGCACTCATGGGCCTATGCTGGTGCAGGGGCCCAACCACAGAAGATACCTGCCTCCCCATCCCAAGAGACTACACACACAGGGCCTGTGTTCTGCAGATCAGGACTTCTAACTTACTTGAAGACTGAAAGTTACATTAGGCCAAGATTCTGACTTGCAAATATCTATTAAATCAAGGGGTTTTTTGAGTGCAGAGTTAGCAAAGCTGATGCTGCTGCAATTTGACCAAACATCCAGGACTCAATTAGTACCATTAAAGACCCAGTTAATGGTAGCTGGATGTAAAAGCTCCCAATAATCCAAGTTTTACTTAGATAAATGATGAGAAGGACTCTGTTGCAAATAGGTTTTAAACCATATGACCAAATTTGGGAACATTTTATTAATAATATGTCAGGTTGTTTGGTAAATAAAATACTTGTGATTGAGATTGGAACTCCAGCATTAGCCTGTAGTCAGCTCCTCCAAGTCCAATTCCTATGGGCTATTTGCTTCAAATATTAGTTCAACTGGAGATAGACAAGACAGCAAGTTCTTTGAACTGCAGGGCTTTTTAAAGCCAAATTTGATGGCATTTTACATCTTTATTTGAAATAATGGCTTATTTGGAGAATTTGATCCTCTGGATTGCAAACCAATGAAAGAACCCAGAAAAATATTAAGAAAAAGCCAAGAGAATGGTATAGGTCTGCATCCAATTGGCTTTTTCTTAGTTTATCCTGCCTCCTCACTTGGCATGAATTATTACCAATAATAACATTGCTAATATTGTCTGTTTCATCATGGTGGGAGAGGGTTTTTGCTCCTGCATTATTTTCTGAAGTGATTATCATTTATTTAGTGGAGTTGCTAATTTCCCTTCTTGGTGGTACTTACCTTTATGTAAATGGTCCTGAAGCAATAATTTAAATTTACTGAAGCAGATTCATGGGGAAAGATTAATCATCCATCACATATATGGTGAGAATTTAGTTTTAAATATGTCCTATAACAAATGGTCCCATAACAGTTGTTGGGACTATATGATAATCTGTTATTAATGGGTCCCAGGAGAGTATCTGTCTCAATATGCCCCCAGTCTTGAAGGATTGGAGGCAAAATAGAAAATAGATATTATGGGAAAAGATATTATTGAGGGGTTCATGTATACAGAATCCTCATAAACTTGAAGATGAGACATGCCCCCATTAAATATAAAAAAACGCAATGAGGAAGTTTATAAAATTTAGTGTGTGATGTAAGTCTTCCCAAATGTCTGAAATTAAGAGAAATTAAAGTTTTGGGCAAAAGTAAAACCCAAGCAATAAGAATCAATGGTGTTTGTTCTGCAAAGGAGGCATCAGAGTAGCTCAAACTGGGTGCAGCTCTCAGAAAATAGGAAGAAAGCATAGACATCATCCCAGGGAAATACTTTGGGGACCTGCAGAACAGGAGAGTGCCACACCCATCATCAAAGAGAACTGGGGATGGAGAGACTAAGGGGCCAAAGGGAAAACTGTGATTTGTTGGACTAACACCTGGGAATGACACCCATCCCCCACACTCAAGGTGAACAACCTCCATAAAAGCTGCAGCTAAACAGCCAACAGAGAAGGGAAAGGACATATTTCTCCCAGGGAAGAGGGAGGGTGCCACAGAGACCTGACTGTGATTTCTGTTCCAGGAGTTTAAGCAGTATAAGCTGGTTTTTAAATTATTTTCTCAGAAGTCAATGGAAATTGAAGCATTCATCATAGTGGAAAGGTTTGTCAAAAAAAATCATCTGATAGCCAGCCAGGAAAGTGAAGAAACACAGGCCGATTCTCCCCTGTTTCTTTCCCAGTCACCTTAGATCCATTTTATGCCCCATTAGTGACTCTCTGCCCTCTTTTGATAAGTTAAACAGGGAAAACTTAAGTTTTAGAAAAATTGAGCCAGAAATTCATTAACAGGACCCCTTGAGGGACCAAGGAAGCTGCCAGAAGAACCCAAGCAAGCTCAGCATAAGAACCCCACTTGGAATGAGATCTCATTTGTGGTCAAGGGAAAGCCCCAGAAATCATCAAGGGTCCCCCATTGGGTCCCCTGTGGAACTGATAGGTGGGATAATCAGTCAGAAAAGTAAACTGCTGGGACCCCTCCCCCAAACATTAGAAAGGGGAGGTCTAACTAATAGCTTGAAAGGTTACCCCACAAGCCATATCTCTCTCTCTCTGCCTGAAGGAGCCAAAACCTACATCTTGGGATGTGTAATCTACTATTTTCTCCCATTTCTGTTCTTTTCTACCATTTTCTCAATAAACTACTGATCTAATTAACCAGCATGTTCTTAAATTCTTTTACATAGCATAGCCAAGAGTTAGAGGAATCATCATCCCCTAACTTCCCCTAATTTCATGCCTAGGCATATTGCAAGTCCAAGTGATTTTCATACATGAATGTCTTAAAAGATTAAGTACAGAGCTAAATTATAAAAAAAAAAAAACAATCTGGTTTTGGTGAAAGAGTAGACATATAGTTCAATAGTTCAAAAATAGACTTGCATCTGTATTGTAAATTGATTTTCAACAAAGCTATGAAAGTAATTTACTGTGGAAAAGAACATCATTTCATAATGTTGAAACAAATATATGTCCCTACAGAAAAATGAACATCAGCCTTTACTTCATCTTAAACACAAAATTAACTTGAAATGCAGTAGAGACCCAAATATAAAAGTTAAAAGTATAAAACATGTCAAAGAAAACAAATTTAAAAAATCTGATTGAATTGTTGGATAGGAAAATTTTCTTGTATATTACACAGAAAGCATAAACCATTTTTAAAAAAAGCTTGATATTATTGTATTAATCAAAATTAAAATGTTTTGCTCTTGAAAAGACAAAATTAATGAAATCAAAAGATAAACTATAGGATTGAATAAAATACCTGCAATAAATTTAGATGTGATAAGAATTGTATCCACAATATATATGAAGACCCAATTCAAACCTAAGAAGAGAAAGTGCCCAATTTAAAAAAAGAATTTAAAAATTTGAACACATATTTCACAAAAGACTGGTCAATGGAGATGTGAAAATGTGTTCAGCATCATTAGTTATAAAGATAATGCAAATTAAAATCACATTGAGACTTGAATATATATCATTAGAATGCTGATAATAAAATGACTGAGAATAAATGTATCACTGAGAATGTGAAGGAACTTGAGCTCTCACACCCTTACTCTGGGAGTATAAACTTAAAAAACCACTTTAAAAATTAACCATACACCTATCACATAACCAAGATCTTACTTTAGATAAGAAATGAAAACAAGTTTATACAGAGATGACTATTCATAACAGCTTTATTCACAATAAGAAAACATAGAAGAACCTAAATATCTTTCATGGAATAAACCAAATGTGGCCTATCCACACAATAAAATACGCCTAATTAATGAAAAAGAATGAACTACTGATACATGACACAGCATGGATGAGTCTCAAAATCATTATTCCAAGGGAAAATAATCCTGACACAATAAAGTACACACTGTATGATGTCATTCCTATAAAAAATTTAGGAAATACAAATTTATCTATACTGTTTGAAGCCAGTGCTGGAGGGTGGCATGTATTAAAAGGGGCTTGAGGAAGCATCTTTTTCAATGACAGAGAAGTTCTGTGTTTTGGTTGTGGCAGTGGGCTCACTGGTATATCATCAATAAAATCTCATTGAAATGTAAAATGAAACTAAACACTAGGCAAGAGAAAAAAATTGATGAACAGAGTAAAATCACCATGATGATCAGATGCCTAGATATCAACAAAAAATAACAAGATATACTAAGAAACAGAAAGATATGGCCAAGCAAAGGAAAAAACTAAGAATCCAGATGAGACATAGGAGTAAAGACAACTAATCAATGATGTTCACACAAATCTCCTTAATCAGTTCAAGAAGATGAAGGAAAATATGACTAATGACATGAAGGATTTTAAGATGACATTTTGTGAGCATAAAGAACAATTTGAAAGCCTGTAAAGAAAAGGACAGAATTTATGGAAATGAGAGACACCATATATGAGATTAAAAATACATTAAGGCATATAATAGCAGAATTGGTTTGGTTGAGGACAGAATTAGTGAATTAGAAGACAGAACATCTGAACTGGAAAAGACAGAAGAATGGAAAGAGAAAAGAAAGGAAAAATTAAATGGGGTTTCAGGTAATTGTATGATAGCATGCAACACACAAACATATGCATTATAGAAATTCAAGAAGGAGAAGAGAATCGAAAAGGGACAGAAAGAATTTTTAAGGAAATAATGACTGAA
>JAQZBX010037916.1:0-23614 GCA_029593785.1 Cabassous unicinctus | reverse complement strand
GCCAAGTCTTGAAAAACAATAACAAAAGTTGGAGAACTCACACTTCCTGATTTCAAAACTTACTACAAAACTACAGTAAGCAAAACAATGTGGTACCGGCATAAGAAAGAAATACAGATCAATGGAACTCAATGGACAGCCCAGAAATAAACCCATACATATACAGTTGATTTTTGAGAAGGGTGGCAAGACAATTCAACAAGGAATAGTTTTTTTCAACAAATGGTGCTTGGACAATCTGATATCCACATGCAAAAGAAACCACCCGTACCCATACCATGCTTCCTCACATCATATAAAAAATTAACTCAAAATGGATCATAGTCCTAAATGTAAGAACTAAAACTATTAAACTCTTAGAAGAAAATAGAAGAGTAAATCTTCATGAACTTGGGTTAGGCCATGGCTTCTTACATAATAAAACCAAAAGCACAAGCAACAAAAGAAAAATTAGATAAATTGGACTTTTATCAAAATTAGAAACTTTTGTGCTTCAAATTATACCATTGAAAAAGTAAAAAAAAAAAAACTCAGAATGGGAGAAAATATTTTCAAATTATATATCTTTAAATAACTTTTACAATTCAATAAGAAAAAACAACTCAACAGAAAAAATGGACAAAGGATTGAATAGCTATTTCTCAAGGATACATACAAATGAACAATAAGCACATGAAATAATGCTCAGCATCACTAGCTATCAGGGAAATGCAAATCAGAATCATGAGATACCAATTTCTACCCACTAAGATGGCTAGAATAAAAAAGACAGTAACAGTAGCTGCTATGGAAAACAGTTCTGGCAGCTCTTCAGAAAGTTAAACGTAAATTACCATATGACCTGGCAATTCCACTTCTAGGTATATAGCCAAAGGAATTGAAAACAAGAACTCGAACAGATATTTGGACACTGATAATCATAGGAGCATTATTCATGATAGCCAAAAGGTGGAAAAATCCTATGTCTATCAACAGATGAATGAATAAATAAAACATGATATATGCATACACTTGAGTATTCAGTCATAAAAAGGAATGAGGTAATGTACATGCTGCAAAATGGATGAAACTTTAAGACATGTTGAGTAAGTCAGACACAACAGAACAAATATTGTATGATTTCACTTACAGGAAATACCTAGAATAGGCAAATTCACAGAGACAGAAAGTAGATTACACATTACCTGAGCAGGAGTGAGGTGGAATGGGGGGTATTATTGCTTAATGGAAACAGAGTTTCTGTTTGGGATGTTGAAAAGGTTTTGGTAATGGATGGTGGTGATGGTAGCACAATATTGTGAATGTAATTAATATCACTGAACTGTACACATGAAAGTGGTTAAAGTGGGAAATTTTGTGTTGTATATATGTCACCACAATAAAAAAATAAAAAAAAGTATTGGCAAGGATGTGGAGAAATTGCAGCCACTTTAGAAAACCATCTAGCAGTTCCTAAAAAGTTTAAGCAAAGTTACCATATTTCCCAGCAATTTCACTCCTAGATATATAGCCAAGAGAAACGAAAACATAGGTTGGCATAAAAACTTGTACACAAATGTACATAGCAGCATTATTCAAAATAGCTGAAAAGTGGAAACAACCCAAATGTCCGTCAACTAATGAATGGATAAATAAATGTGGTACATCCATACAATGGAATATTACTCAGCAATAATAGGGAATTAAGTACTGATACATGCTACAATGTGGATCAACCTTGAAAACATTATGCTTGGTGAAAGAAGACAGTCACATATTGTATATTTCCAATGTCCAGAATAGGTAAATCTATAAAAACAGAAAGTAGATTAGTGGTTGCCTAGAGCTGGGGAACTGAGAGGGGAAAAAGAGAGTGACTAATAATAGGTATAGGGTTTTTTGGGGGGAGAACAAAATGTCTAAAATTAGATTATGGTGATGTTACAATGCAAAAATAGTGAAAAAAAAAACCAAAACATTTATTATATTTGAAATGGGTGAAGTGTTAGTATGGTAATTATATTTCAATAAAATGGTTTTTAAAAAACTGAGATAGTGTTAATGTTTCAAGACTCTGAGTCATTCATTCAACCAATATGTAATGAATATCTTTGTTTCTATGTAGCACTTAATATTACATTATATGTAGGTAGTTAGAAAGTGTTATATGACTATAACATTAAAGTAGTGAAATTTTAAATTCCATCACGCCTTAGTTTGGTATAAAATTCTGATCTGTTAAGAATATATAGATGGTGAAACCAACAGTAAAACAAAACAACTAAGATACAGACCTATATAGAAAACCATTGAGTCAACATAAGAAGGCTGTAATGTGATTTGTACCCCTATCCTGTTCTTCAGTCTTTCCCATTTTAATGTGGCTGTACCATCCACAGTTGTATAAGCCATCCAGAAACTTAGTGTACCAACATGTTACTGGGCATCCCAAAAAGAGAGAAATTACAGGACTCTCGCTTCCTGATTTCAAAATTCAATAGAGGGGAGCGGGTGTAGCTTGGTGGTTGAGTGCCTGCTTCCCATGTACGAGGTCCTGGGTTCAATCCCTGGTACCTCCTAAAAAAACAAACAAAAAACCCTCAATATAAAGCTACAGTGTGGTACTGGCATAAGGGATAGACATATAGATCATTAGTCCAGAAATAAACCCTGACACTTATAGTCAACTGATTTTAAACAAAGGTGTCAAGGCCATTCAATAGAAAAGACAGCCTTTTCAACAAATGCTGCTGGGATAACTAAATATACACATGTAAAAAGATGAATTTAACACCTCATATCATACATAAAAATAAACTCAAAATGGATCAAAGACCTCAATGTCTAAGACTGGGCTTGGTGATGGGAACTAACTGCAGATGGGCCTAAGGGATCTTTTTAGAGTGATAGAAATATTCTAAAAAAGGATTGTGGTGATGGCTGTAAAACTCTGTAGATTTACTTTTTTTTTTTAAAAAAAGCACTGAGATGTACACTTAAAGTGGATAAATTTTATGGTATGTAAATTATATCTCAATTAAGCTGTTTTAATAAAAACTCTACTAAGTGACACACTCTTCAGCAAGCATTCTTTAAAGAATTTTTTAAGCAAACAAGGCATAAATTTATCCAGTGTCAATTCTTCCCAGTCTACTTCTTTCTAAACTGGCTTAGAAAAAAGAACGGTGTTGCTTTAAAACTGTGTTGCTTTAAAATAAAATTTAGTATGAGTGAAAGTTTAAGTAACTTATATACCCTCAGAAGAATTTATAAAAAACCTAAAGGAAAAAGAGTTATAGTTGAGAATATCTAAAAAAAACCCATGCCACATTATCTGAAATTTTAATATAAATCATAAAACCATGCAAAAAATTGCTACTTTGTTTTAAGCAAACCATCATAGATTGATAATATTCTGTCTGCTTAATGTCAGGGGCCAACTCACTTTTAGTCTTTAACTAAGAGTAAAAGTGTCACCCTGAAAATGAATTTACAACAATTATACCCAATAATTTCCAAAATCCTTCTAATTCTTTGTTTCTATGCTACAGAGAGGAGCAATACATTAAAGATGAAATTTGCTTGAATAAAATCTATAGTGATTTGCAGGGTTAAAAATTGTTTTTTTTCCAAGTTAAATACATCATCTAACAACTTAAGTGCTCCTCTATCATTTTTAAAAAGCCTTTCCATATTTTTGCACTATATTACAGAGAAAAATAATACTCTAAAGAAGGGACAATATGTTATATCATATAAAGAACTATCTTCCTGTATTTTACTTTAAAATTGAGTGCTAAAAAGGAAAAAGAAAATTAGTGGCACTCACACCACAAACACTTACCTATCAAAAATAAGATATCACCTAGGCTATCAATGGTAAGTTTTAATTATTATATATCTGGTTACATATCAAGTAAGCAAAAGGCCATCTCAACACAAAGAGAGGTCCAAAGCCTGCTAAAGATCTACGAAGTTAAAAATATATATACTAGATAAGAGAAATAGGAAACCAGAATGAATAAAGAGTAGAAAATTCTGTAATTTTTTTCTTTTTAAAGGACTGGGTATGGAAATGTAGGAGAAATATCTTAATGAGAACAGCTGATCAGGCATTCTTACTGTTTTATAATGCCAAAAAATGTTAATGCTGGAGCTAAAGACCCACACCAATTGTCAAATTCAGAAGTCCTTAAGCATGTTTAGCCTTTTCTCTTTAAAGACTTCAGTTTGCAGTGAATAAAGGTTACCATTATTGATGACTCTTCACTGAGATTTAAGAAATAAAATTCTTTATCTGCTAATTGGTGCTAAGTATCAAGGACTTTATTGGTTGGGGTAGACAGAAGAAGTGGTTAAGAGGCTCATAGAAACAACCCCTGCTGGCACATTACCCACTAGAGTTGACAAAGACTACTGATGTAAACTCTTAAGTCTCCAGATTAAAATCACCAAAAAGTCCCTTCATGTAGCACCAAGTCCAAACTCAAAGTAAAAAATTTCCAGCTCAGCTAAAGGAAGTGTTATAGTTTGCACTATTTTCTATAATTTTACAAGTCACTAAGATAGTAAAAGTGTCATTTAACAATTTATAACTTTTGATATAAACTAACTTTAATAATTACTTCTTTATCTCCCAAGTATCAAACCCATTCAATAGTAGTAAGAAAGTCAGGTGAAAAGATAATTCAGCTCTATAAACATGGAACTCCTTTTTTAAAACAATATGCTCTCTCTCCAGTTCATTAGTCTACAGGATCAACTCAAAGTCTGTTTTGAAGTAACTTTAACTTAACTTATCCTGGATCAGCAAAACCACTATACTAGATGAAAAAGGAAGACACTGATAATCTGCCTACTAATCTATTTATATTCTTGTGAGTCCGTAACCTTTTTTTTTTCTTGGTGTCTTTAAACAAATTGGTATAATAATATTACAAAATTGCATTTTTAACAGGTTAAAATTTAAGTGCATGCTAAATACCCCAACTTTAAAAACAAAAATGTAGCATAACCATAATCAAGTTATGCTTGATTCACTCCCCAATCAAGATGGTGGAGTGAAAGATGCTTCAGGGCTATGCAAACCCATCCCCAACAGGAGCTTTGAAAAACTAGCAAGAACTGGTAGAAATATCATTCTAAAAGCTCCAGAAAACAGTTAAAGGATTATAGTGATAAGGCAAGTGCTGAATCAAGAAAAAGGCCACTTAAAAGCAGTAGGATCTCATGACACCCTGGTTGGCCATTATCCCAACCCCTTCCCACTTGGCATGGAGGCAGGCCATGCTCCCAGTGCTCCTGGGTTTAGAGGGAGCAGAGTAACTCTTGTGCATATACCGGAAGCAGGTATATCTAGCCCAATCTGTCAGGTGGTGGCCTGGGGAACTTGCTGTCCCAAAACTTGACCTGTAGAGAAAGCGGCTCACAGACTCTCCTAAAGAACACTGTGGGAAAGCAGTCAAGTTGTGCTGCCTGGGCAAGGGAATACTGGCTATAGGACATACAGTACAGTGCCTGAGACCTAGAGGAAACTTACCAGTGAAGAGGAGACATTCATCTCCATATAAACTGGGGAATTCCTAGGGCCACATGCCCATGCCCGAGACAAGGCACATGCACAGAAAGGACCAGGGAGGCTCTTACACTTTGGCCTGGCAAAGGACAATCAGCAAGAACTGGGAAAGGTGTTTCCTTTTTTCCTTCTTGTTTGTGTAGGTGTGTGTTAACTCCTGGTATTCAAGGAAAGCTTTGTCACAACACTATCTGGATACAAACTTAAGTAACAGACACCCCAGAGTTTAGATTCCAGCAACAGCACAATGAAATATCAAAATGTCCAAAAGATTAAGAAACAAAAAGAAACAGGAAGTGATGGCCCAGACAAAAGAGAAAACTAAAGCATTAGAAACCATCAATGAGGAAGACCAGACCTGGGACATTCCACACCAAGACTTTTAAAAAAAGTTCCTAAATATGCTCAAAGAGCTCAAGGAAAACATGAACCAAGAACTAAAGCAAATCAGGAAAAAGAAAGATGAACACAAAGAGTATATCAATAGAGAGGTGGAAATTATGAAAAGGAATCAAACAGAACTGAAGATCAATAACAGAAATTAAAAATTCCCTGGAGTGATTCAACAACAGATTGGAGCTGGCAAAAAAATGAATCAGTGAACTTGAAGACAATTGAAATAATTTAGTCTGAGAAGCAGAAAGAGGAAAGAATGAAGAAAAATAAATAGAGCTTGAGGAACCAGTGGGACACCATCTAGCGTACCAATAGATGCATTGTGGGAGTCCAGAAGGAAAAGAAAGAGAAAGGGACAGAGAGAATATTCAAAGAAATAATGGCACAAAAACTTCCAAATTTAACAAGACATGAATACAAACATCCAAAATACTCAATGAGTTCCAAATAGGATAAACCCAAATAGATACACACAGCACCATGTTATAACCAAAACCAAATAGACACACACAGCACCACGTTATAACCAAACTGTCAAATGCCAAAGATAGAGAATTCTTAAAGCTACAAGAGAGGAGAAACATGTCAAATATAAGAGAGCCTCAATAAGATTAAATGCCAATTTCTTACTGGAAACAATGGGGGCAAGGAGGCAGTGTGAAGACATATTTAAAGCACTGAAAGCAAAAAAAAAATGTCAACCAAGAATTCTATATGTGGCTAAATTGTCTTTAAAAACTGAGGGATACATTAAGACATTCCCAGATAAACAAAAGCTGAGGGATTCTGTCACCACTAGACTGGCCAACCAAGACATGCTGAAGGGACTTCTGCAGGTTGAAAGGAAAGGACACTAGACAAATGACTGAGGCTACATGAAGAAATAAAGACCTCTAGTAAAGATAATGACATGGATAAATATAAATATCAATAATATTGTATTTTTGATTTGTAACCCCACTTTTTACTTCCTACAGGATCTAAAAGGCAAATGTATAATATGTAATGATAAATCAATGGTTTTGGAATCAAATGTAAATATATAATTTGTGACAAGAACTACATAAAGGTGTGGGATTCATAAAGGTATATGAACATAGTTTATATATGTTACTGAAGTTATTAAGTTGGTATCAAAGCAATGAGATTGTTGTTATAGATTTAGGATGTTAAATTTAAGCTCCAAGGTAATCACAAAGAAAATATCAGCGAGTATGCAAACTTACAGACAGAAAATAGAGTACATGTTTCCAGGGGTGGGGGCCAGGGACAATGGGTAGTTAATGCAAAATGAGTGTAAGGTTTCTGTTTGGGTGAAGGAAAAGTTCTAGTAATGGATGGTGGTGAGGGTACTGCAACATTGTGAATGCGATTAATCCCACTGAACGGCATGCTTGGGAGGGGTTGGTATGTAAAGATTTAGGTTGTTTATATGTTTCCACAATTAAAAACAAAGAGAAAAACTAAAGAGATCATGACAATTAAATGAAACTGAATGAGATCTAAAAATGTAGACAAAGTCTCAAAAGGACATTACTGCGACATAAGAGATAGCATATATCTTGACATAAATTTTATATCAAAATTTCTTGAACTTGATGAATGCATTTAAAGTGATTATATAAGTGAATATTCTTGTTCATAGGAAAACTTTATAGTTGGAGATGAAATCACTTCCTCCCAAAGGCTTAAGATCTAAAATAGTAAACAAAAGCCATCTTTAGACAGTTCCAAAAAGACCCCAGGAGAATGTTGCTATTTAAAATACAGTAGCTATTTCTGACAAAAACAAAAAAAGTAAAGTAGACAATTTTTGAGAAAGGCCCCTTCAGTAACAAATTAAATTTTACATACCTGTAATATCAAGAACTGAAGGAGATGCAATGTAGTATCTATGAACTGTTTCCAGAAGTTGAGCACCATGGCCTTGACCTTGAAATGGAGTCAATATCAGCATCTGACTATGGTAAAGAAATTATTTTAAAATTAAAATATCACATGACCACTATAAAAACTGTGAATCACTAAAATATTATGAACAATTTTAAAGTTTGTGATTTCTTTTTTCAATCAACCTTCAAGAAATCCAAAAATTATCAATACTCAACACTGGGAACAATGGGAACAATGAAATAAATCAGTATATAGCCAGTGAATAATGGTGATTTTTTTTTTTTAAAACAAATCAACACTATTATCACAAGTATTGGAAACTTCAGCAGTTCCTTCTTCTGAAATAAAAGACAAGGCACGTGTTATACTGCCAATTACCTTACACGTGGCCGGGTTTTGTCTGGGTACACATAGTAATTATAGACTGTCATGTAGCCCACGGTCGCAAAGAGTGTAGCTCCATCCTTATTATACTTCTCAAATCTGCAGATAAAACAGAAAGCCAAGCAGGTCAATTACAGTCGCGCTCCCATGCAGTGTCCATTTTCTTTTCCATTCTCTGACTGAATTTTCAGTGTCAGCAAGCTACTCTGTGAGGGCCCAATGGGTACACCTGCTATGTTCTGAATGTACAATTCACTTAATTGGTGTGCAGCAACTTGGATAAATCAGACCTCTTTACATCACTTCAGTGCACTTGCCTATTATAAAGATGAATAGGTGGCAAGTAAAAGAAAACACAGGCAAAGCTCATTTTACTGTTTAAGCCTACATTCAGGGCCCTAACGGACAACAGCATTTAATTCAGCTCTATTCTCAAGGTCTCCCAATGCATAATGAAGGAAAACTCAAGCCTCATAAACAATAGTTTTTCTTTCCTGGGAAAAATATCATTATACTATCCCAATAATTGGGCCGCCACAATTAAAATGCTGGCTTTGTGGAGGTAATAAGGTCTACTGTTGCTTTAGAACTGTACTTACACTAGAAAGTAGTGCCATCTTTCATCATCCACGTCAATAAAGCTAGCAGTTTCAATAAACCACATCAAAAAGGTCTGAAGCCTTTCATGATATTCTCGAAAGCCTCTACATGTCATGTCAGCCTAGGGAAAAAGCCAGGAAAAGTCAGGTGAATCTCATCACAGAGGTAAGTAAAAGTCTGCAGAAGACAAAACTATCCTGTGGGAAAATGTTTAGAAGTCTCAGATTAAGATGTGCACACACACACACACACACACCCAGAAAACACATTTCTTTTTTCAATGCTGATAAAAAACTTGTTTCCTGAAGTTAGGATAAATCACTGGAAATAACACAACAAAATAGCATACAGGTTTCAGGCAAATGGAATAACTTTACCCAAGAAATACTATGACTTATCTTTACCTTGTATATCTGAAAGGTAAAGTTTTCTCCTCCAGTTGGACTAAGAACTGAGTATGTATGCAGTAAGGTTCCAAATGGTTTGAAATCAACTTCCTTTTCCAGCAAAGAGAGAAAATCATTCGTGTTTGTGCAAAATCCAGAGGGAATGATCTGTCTAATTTTGCCCTCGACATCATCTGCCTAAAGAATGGAGATTAAAAGACATAAAAAAAAATTATTAACAAATTTGACTTTTGGTTGAATATGCTTATTAATACCTTTGGAATGGACAAAACCCACAAAAAACACAAAACTTTGGTTCACAGTTAAATAAGAGAAGTAAACACATAGTAAACTGGAAAAGGATGAGTTATATGCACATAAGACTAAACTGACACACAAATCTGAGATAAGCATAACAGAAATAGTAAGAGGAAGCAGATAGGCTGATATCAAGTACAAGAATAAGAGCAATATTACGAAATTTTTAATATCATGTAGAAAATGCTGACTCTACCCCTTCATGATAATCTGAACTAGCCAAAACAAAAGGCTTTTTATTATTTCCTATGTGCCAAAGAGATCATATTATCCAGGACATGGAAAGATCACTAGCAGTAGTGAGGTGAGGCTTGAGTCTACGCAAATGAATAGTAACCCCCGAATGAACAAGTAGACAGGTCACAAAACTCTCATACACTGAATTCAAAATTAGAAAGATAGTTTTTAGGAAATACATAAATTATATGAACTGATACATCATCCACTCATTTCTACAATATGGCACAATTGTTTAGACTTGCATTTGTGAAGGTGAAAAAAGACAAGTCTGGACAACAAAATTAAACTCAGAGATTAAAATTACCCTTGTTAAACAACCTTGATGAATGCTAAAACTATCATCTGAGCAGACTTCATAATCCCTTTCAAAACCCAAAAGACCACTTGATTGAATACATTTACTACTTCTCTTTATCCATGAATATTTGATGAAGTCTTACAATAAAGTATTACTGCTTCTCACCAGGCAATAAAACTTAATGAATTGGTCTCAACTTAACAAAACCTTATCCCTCAATACAGTCCCTAAAAGCCTGACATTACATTCAACAAAATGAGCTTGCATTCTATTCAAACTTTTTCCTGAACAATGAGGCCAGGTTTTTACTTAATGGAGTTTGCCGTGAGTTCAGCTGTAATGTTTGTATTGTATCTATTTCCACAAGGACTGACACAAGAACACTTTGTGTTAACTTACTAAGCAGCTCTTTCATACCGTTTACATGCATGATGGGTATTAGTTCTAAACCAAGACCCTTGCTACTTAGCATTCAAAACAGGGAAATTAAGATGCTTAGGACAAAATACACTACAAAAGGCTAATACAACATGCTACTAATTCCTGTCCTTTCAACCATCTTTTAAATAAGTAGAAGCAATGCACCTGCAGATGAATAGCACTTTATTATCATTCAGTTACATTTTAGGATAGAGAACTAGGGATGGAGTTTATCACAAACAAGTTTTATTCTCAATGCTCTGGTACCACCAACATTTATATATAACTTGTTTATATCTATAAAAAAGAGCTATTATTTAAAATATAGCTCTTCAACATTTTGCTCAATAGCTTATTTCGAATACACACACCAGTCCTTGAAATTCATTCACCTTCAAGATGCATGAGAGAACTATTTTTGCTTATTTTTAAGGTATTATTTAAATATTTTTTCTTGAAACTGCTATCTAATGATGAGAGACCATCTTAAACATAGTTTATAGAAGCAGTACAATTTCAGTAACTATAAGAGGAAATTGTAATAATGAGAGTTTTAATAGGTCTGTTGTGCAGCAATTAAAATCCAAAGTATTGATGAATAAAGTAGTATAATTTTAGTTCAGATTTAAAAAAAGCTAAGAAAAACTACATTTAAATAAAGAGGTTTATAATCTATCAATTAAAGAAAATCACTTCAAGACATTTATAGCATGTATAATTATCATATTTGAAAACCTTCCCTATGGCCTGTCTTCTCAACAAGGCATTGCAAAGCATGATCAAATCACTTCTTCCATCAAATCTACTTCAAACATCTCTCAGAAACTCTTAAGTTTCGACTGGCAGTTCTGATGAAAGACAGAGCAACCCGAAGGCTTGAGGCTCAATAAAGTTGAAGGAGAGTAAATGTTTAACTTTCAGCCTTAAAAGGACAACTATTTTTTGTAATAAATATCTTCAAATAAAATATTTTGCTCACATATAAAATAAAATAACATGTAAAGTATACATTATTTTTAGAACTGTTATTAAGAAAGAAAAAGCTAGGTTTAAAAGCAAGGAATGTGTTATACATGCATTGAGTAGAGAAAATGTATATCTGATATGCTTACATAAAACACACAATTAAAACCAAACACCTCCTAGAATTCAGAACTTTTTGCTTTGCTAAGGGAAAAATGCCTGCATTTCTCTTTTAAATGGATTCTACTTTAAAGCGAAAAAAAAATCCTATACCCACCATGTCTTAGAGATCTGTACTCTCTTCTAAAAAAAAGATAAACACAATTTAGTTCAGTTAAATTTAAAATAGCCACTTTCAAACTAATAAAATCATAACTAAAGAAAAACCCCATCTAAATTCTTAACTGAATGCAGTTAAGTGAAACCTTTTAGATTCTATGCTTGCAGCTAAAAGCCTTTAAATTCTATTTTCAATTAAGATTATATACAAATACAGAAAGAATAAGGAATTACACTGAATAGAGCAAGAATCCAGAATGCAACCTAACATATTTAATTCATAATGACATTCCTTGTAAATGTTTTCCTAACATTTGGGAATCTAAAAAAAAAAAGTATAAAAGCAACTATTCTACTTAAGCCTTATGTTAGGTGGGTCATGATGAAATGTTTTAGATTGCATATTCTCTCACTATGGTCATTTTCAGTTCCAATGTTCTATACTTTGTTCCACATGAAGATGTTCATAAGTCCCTAAAAGCAATTTTTGCCTTTCTTCATCACTGCATAAAATGTGCCTGAGAATAACTGGTGATCTGTTAAAATATAAATATGTTTACACTTGTATTTGTATTTATAAACATTTGAAAACCCCGAAACCTCTTTAGAGTCACATCCTAAGCAGTACCATTATCTAAATTTGTTTTTGAGGGAGCAATGGAAGGCAAATTAGGTAGGTAGTATATGCTGTCCTTTATTTGGCTAAAGTGGCACATGGATTTTAGCTGTAATTCTAAGAATACCTAAAATATGCTATAAAACAAGACAAAAAATTCCCTATCTAATTAATTTACTCAATCTCATATTCTCTGACAATATTTAGGCTTTAATGGTAGAAATCTGAGTACTGTTAGAGAAATTAAAATTTGTTTTCTATTTATTTATACTGTATTAGTGCTTAGCTATCTGAACTCATAAACAAAATTCCAAGATAAAAATCCAAATATATAACTGTAAAGCTTTCTATGATTTTTTTCACTTGTACACAGAATTTTGTTATAAAGAGGTTAAAAATTCCAGAAATTAATAATAATCTACTCTCAAATTCAATCCCTATTGATGGGAGACAAGGATAAAAGATATGGCTGAAATTCAGATAATAAAACCTAATGAATGTATTACAACTTCCTGTGCCAAACCTTCCCCAGAAATGCTAGCAATTAGCAAGACTGAACAATCTTAGTTACATTCCCTTTAACTTGGCATTTTTGTAGCACCTCATTTCCTTGAGGTAAGCAGTGAAATTGCCTCAAAAGAGGGCAGGAGGAATTAATAAAAGCACAGGTCAGGGACAACCATAAAAGAGCCATCAGTGCCTAAATAATTGAAGTTTATTGTATTGTAAAATTCAGAATAATTATGTTGCCTTTTAAAGATGGGGGCTAGTGGGGAGATTATACAGGACCAATAGATTAAATTAATTCCTTGTTTTATTTTATATATACTAATTCAAGAATGCAAATGTAGGTGAGAAATTTTAAAAAGTATTTTAAAACATTGATGCATACTAGAACATTCAAAGAAAGCTGAGAGAGCAGGGTTATTATAAAAGAATAAACTAATGACTTTAGGTATGTATATGTCCTACATAATATGGCATAATGTGCTTTAAGATTTGCACAACCTTTCTACTTTACTGACCCTTGTTAGAATTTCAAACTCTGACTTGCTCCTTATTTTAGGTTTTCAGGATTCTAGGAGGGAAAAGATACTGTCTCATTGCTTGTTTCCTAGCTAGTCTATGCAGATTTTCAGAAATCTCATTTGACATTCTAAGTAAGGATGATATTTAAAGTGTTTTAAGGCTTCTCCTATAGGTGCTGGGCTCTTGCAGTTTGGTGGAAATGGTAAGACAAGATTTGAGCAAAATTCTTCTTATTCAGTTATACAGGCATCTAAAGAATTTTAGATGCAACTGGAGAATTCATTTGGAAGAGAAAAAGATGAAGGGTTAATGTAATGGCAAAACTCATAATAAGCAAATTAACCTCTAAGCAGATTTGCTGTGGCTTCTGACCACCTAAACAAGGATATTTTTTTTCCACACTCAAAAGTAACACTACATAGTATGGCCTGCAAAAATGCAACTATGACATGTTATATATAATAGTCTCAAACCTAACACATCCAAAACAAAATTCTTGATTTTTCCCACGGAAATGTACTACTTCTTCAGTCTTCCCTATTTCAGTTAATGTTACATTATATCTAATACAAAAGCAAATCCTACTGGCTCTACCTCCAAAATGTATCTTCAGTCTGCCAAGTGAATCCAATGTTGTCTATACAACTGCAATGTTCTAGTCTCCCTTCCTTCACTTGCCCGCTACAGCATATTCTCTGCAGAGCAGCCAGAATCATCTTTTAAAATGTAAATCACATGGTATGACCCTTCCTCCCCACACCTGCTTAAAAATTCTAAAGTCTGCCAACTACTCTCTTCCAAGCACTTTATTGTGGCATATAAGACCTACATGATACAGCTTTGCTAACCCCCTTCAACTATCTCCTACCTGTTTCTCTATAACCATAATTTATCCACAGTGACCCTTCTGTACCACAAAAATGCCAAGAGGGTTCTATATTTAGGGGCTTTGCATTTGCAGGTCCCTCTGCTTAAGAAATTCTTATGCCAGGTTATTACATGGCTGGCTCCTTTTCATCAAACATGATCACTAAAAACATCAATTTCTCAAAGACATCTTCCCTGACCACTCTGTCTAAAGCAAGTCCCTCTCCCCAGACACTCTAGTTCTCTAAAAAGTTTCTTCATAACATTTAACGCTATCTGAATTTAACTTATTTACTATTTGTTTAGTTAATTGTTCTCCTTGGCTAGAACGTATGCTCTGTAAGTTTTTGTTTGCCACTATCTCTAGCAACAAGAATACAGAAGGCACTGTGGAATGAACACTCCCACTACAAACACACACAGAACACTCCCACTCCCCCAACATCCACTACCCAATCTTTTTTCTTTCATTAAAAAAAAAAATTTGAAGTATATCATTCATACATGAACATACATAAACAATAACCGATCTTTTTTAATGAGTAAAAAGTCTTTGCTTGAACATTTAATATAAATGATCTTTGACCATGAAGCAAATAAGTAACCCTACAAAAAGACATTATAAAAGATTAATTTCTTATCCTAACACAGTACTTCTAAATGGAAAAACCTGATTTTCTAGAATGGAACAATTAGAGAAGCCAATGCAAATACACAGTTATTTTCACTGCATGTACTATTTGAAAGATTTATCAATAACTAAGTCAATAGTTCCTTTGGAAGAAATCAGTTAAGCTCTATCAGCCTCAACTAAACACACACAAAGATAACAAAAGAAAGCCAAAAAAAAAAAACCACCCCCCAAAAAAACCCCAACCACATCCAAACCCTTAAAACAGTGAATTTTGTATAACACAAGGAAAACAACCACTACCTAAACTTTTTGTTTTGTTTTTGCTCGCTGTCTGCTCATTGTCCTTTTTTTCCTCTCTCAATGTCTGCTCGTTGTTTGTCTTCTTTAGGAGGTACCAGGAACCAAACCCGGGACTTCCTATGTGGGAGGCAGGTGCCCAACTACCTGAGCATCCACTCCCCACTACCTACACTCCTCCCCACATTTGGTTCCCTCATCTGTTTGCTTGTTATTTTTGCTCATTGTCTGTTTTTCTTTAGGAGTTACCAGGAACCAAACCCAGAGCCTCCAATGTGGGAGGCAGGCGCTCAACTGCTTGAGGCACATCCACTCCCTATTCTTATGCTTTTTGTTGTCCTGCTTCTTGTCTGCTTGTTGTCTTGCTCATTGTTTGTCTACTTTAGGAGGCACTGGGAATCGAACCTGGGATCTCCCACGTGTGAGGCGGGCACTCAATTACTTGAGCCACATTTGCTACCCACTACCTGTAGCACTAATAAGATTATCTAGCTGGACTTGGGTCTGGAGAATTTAACAATTTAATAAGAAATATCTGATAACAGAAAAACTCCATTTTAATTAATCTATGTTAAATGCTAGTTTATTTAAGATTAAATCTTCTCAAACATCAAATCAATACAACTACAAGAATTGCTTATACTTCTGCAAAATTCCAAAATTCCCAAGGGACATAAACCACTGGATAAAACAAATATTAAGTGCAGTTACATATTATGTATCTGGCAAGCTTTGTCATTTCAAATAGGGCAGGGAAATGGTAGCAAAAAAAAACCCAAACAAGTAGGTGCTCAAAATATTTCTGACACTAATGTTGATGAACAGAAAAAAGACTATTCAGGACCTCTTTCGTATACACAATTCATATTATACATGATTCCATTAAATTTACTGATAAGTTTTGTTTTGTTTTTAAGTTAGAGAAGTTGTAGGTTTATAGAAAAATCATGCATAAACTGATATGGTTTTATAATCCATAAGACACAGATGTCAAGGGATTGTTTGCAAGAGGGTCCCATAAAATGATAGCAGTAAATTAGGAGCTAATAGCATAAAATCTTGGGAGAGGGAAAAAAATGCAGACTGTAAAAGACAGAAATAAAGCTAACAAGCACAAGAGTCTGGACCCACTTAGAAAAAAGGTCACAATAATCCCAACATTTTAAATCAGACTGTTAACATAGATTATACAAAATACCACTAAGTAATCATCTCTTAGTAAAATCTTGATTGTTTACTAGTTGTTTTACTTTGGGAAAGTCCTTTACCATAAAACAACCCCCCAAAAAATTAAACAGAAAAAAAAACAAAAATCTAGCCTGTTTTGACTGAGCTCAAAACTTAACTGAAATTCTTGATAGCCAAGGTAAAAAGCAAAACATGAGGATTTACAGAGCTCTCTTTTAATAAAAAGCAGCAAACCAGACATGTGAATAAAGATAACAAAAGAAACAAACTTCCTTTAGCATGAAATTATAGAAGTACACTACATGGACTTTTTTATGCAAATCACCTTGAACAATAATCTAGTACTTTCAGTATACTCTATATGTAACTATTTAGTTCTAGTCCAGGGGTTCTTAACCTTTTTTGTTCCACGGACCTCTTTGCCAGTAGGTGAAATGAATACTACTATAATTTATTTATTGCATACATTTATAAATAAAGGAAATGCTAGATTTCAGTTAGAGGTCAGAGAAAATGAAAGTAATAAGTTGATTTTTTTTCAATTCAAGTTCACAGACCCCCTGACACCTTTCCACGGACCCCTTCAGGGTCCATGGACCCTTGGTTAAGAATCCCTGTTCTAGACATTATACCAGACACTTTTATATACAGCATATTTCCACATTTACTCCTCATAACTGTCCTATAACTATTATCCTTATACTTTATCTGATGAAACAAATTTATGAGATTACCTGCTATACCCGAAGTAGCATAGCTAAAGACATGCAGCCTAAATAGTAACCCAGTTCTTTTAACTCCAAGGCCAACCATCTCCTTCCCCTTAACTCCTCAGTAGTGCAGATGTTTGATTCTTGATTTATTTTCTTTATACTAGAGTTTAAGATAGCAAAGATTAAGTTTATTATGAAAATAAAGACTCTAACTTGCAAAGTTCCTTAAATGGCTACCCTATTTCTGCAAACAGTAGCCAGAAGTGGGAAACAACCTAAGTGTCCATCAGTAGGTGACTGGATAAACAGAATGTGGCATATACATTCAATGGAATATTATTCAGCCATAAAAAGGAATGAAACTCTGATACATGCTACAACATGGATAAACCCTGAAGACATCATGTTGAGTGAAACAAGGCAGACACAAAAGGACAAATATTGTTATGACTTCACTTATATGAAATAACTGTGCAAATTCAGAGACAGAAAGTGGACTACCAGGGCTGGTGGTGGGGTAGGGGCTAAAGCGGATAGGGAATGGGAAGTTAAAGCTTAATGGGTAAGAGTTTCAGTTTGAGGTGATGGAAAACTTTTGGTAATGGATGATGGTGATGGTAACAGAACATTGTGAATGTAATTAATGCCACTGAATTATATACTTGAAAGTGGTTCAAGTGGGAAATATTACATTGTATATATGTTATCACAGCAAAAAAAAATTTTTAAGTACAGAAATACATATAGACATTCAAAGATTTTCCTCAAAAAGCAGAACAAATATTTGAATAGAAAGTCAATTAAAGGCCCTAAATTCTGCCCATAAACCATGGAAAAAATGAGCTTAGCCTTGAAGATTCTGAGCAGAAGTTACCAAATGCTGCCTTGCCACTATCAAAATAAGAAGCCTATGGAATATTTAATTCTGAGAAGAACTACCTCCCAAAGTAATTAAATGAGCTGACAATCATGAGGGTATTTCAGATAGTCCATAAGTTTTTCTTTTGTAATATGTGATTTACAATAACCTACTCGGTTAGAAGAATCTCAGAAGAGGGCACATAGGGGTCCCACAAGCTTTTTTTCATAATTTCAAAAAAATCTAGCATAAATATACAGTTATTGGAAATAAGTCAGTCAATATTAAGACACCAAATGTCTCTGCCTTGGGCCAGAGCTAATAATCAAATGCACCAACAATATAGATTTTACAGTATTTCTTCTATTATTCATTCTACAAATCCAATTGAGTTTTCACCATTCTCCACTTTTATTGACCCGCTTATTTTAACTATTGCAGTAGCCTCCTGTTTTGTTTTTTTTTAATTAAAAAAAAAAACAAAAAACTTTTTTATTTTAAAGCAGTTTTATTGAGATATATTCACATACTATACAATCTATCCAAAGTGTATCATCAATGGCTCTTAGTATAATCACAATGTTGTGCATTCATCACAAAAAAGTTTTAGAACAATTTTGTTACTCCTGAAAGAAAAACAATTTCATTACTCCTAGAAGAAAAACTCTACATCCCTTGCTCCTGTTTTATTTTTTCTAGTCTTTCTCCCCTCAAACTGATTCTTTACACTCTACCCTAGCCAGATCGGTTTTTGTAAAAGTGGATCTGGTCATTTCATTCTACTACTACTTAAAATCCTTTCATAGCTCACACGGTGTCCTAGTTTGCCAGGGCTGTTGTAACAAAGTACCACAGACTAATTGACTTAAACAACCTAAATTTATTGTCTTCCAATTTTGGAGGCTAGAAGCCCAAATCCAAATCAAGGTAACAGCAGGGCCATGTCTTCTTTGACGTCTGTAGCACTCTGGTTGTAGCTTGCCGACAATCCACAACTCAATCTCTGCCTCCCTCACAGGCCATCTCTCTCCTACTCTGTCTCTTCCTTCTGTGTCCAAATTTTCTCTGCTTCTAAGGACTCCAGTCATACTGCGTTAGAGCTCACTGTGACTCAGTCTGGTCTCACCTTAACTAATAACATCTTCAAAGATGCTATTTACAAATGGGTTCATAGCCACAGAACCAGGGGTTAGGACTTGAACATGCCTTTGTGGAAGACATGATTCAATCCAGAACTCACTGCCAATAAGATAAATTCTAAAAATCCTTGGCAGGGCACAAAATTCGTGTGATATTTATTACAGCAGCAACCCACTTCCTGGTACCAAAATCTGTATTAGTTTTCCGTGGCTGCTTAAAATAGAAATGTATTCTCTCACAGTCCTGGCAGCAAAGTCTGAAATTAATATCACTGAACCAAAAACAAAGTTTCAGCAGGGTCACATGCCCTCCAGAGGCTCTAAGGGAGAATTCGTTAGTTGCCTCTCCCAGCTTCTGGTGGCTACCAGTATTTCTTGGCTTGCGGCCATTTCACTCCAATCTCTGCTTGTGGTGACACTAAGCTTCTTCTGTCTGTCCTCAAATCTCCCTTGCCTCACTCTTATCAGGATACATGTGACTGCATTTATGGCCCAACTGGATAATCCATGATAATCTCCCCACCTCGAGATCTTTAACTTAGTCACATGGGCAAAATCATCTTTTGCCATTTAAGGTAACATTCACAGGTTCGAGAGATTAGGACATGGATATCTTTTGGGGGCCATTATTCAGTCTACTGCAGATAGACATTCCTTTCAATCCCTCTCTGCCTTCACCCCCATTTCATTCATTTGCTTCAAATAGTTTTATAAAGTAATCAGTTCAGCTATTGATATTCATAAAGGGATATATTAGCAAAATTTGTGGGATGTGAGGTAAAGCAAGAGAAATTTAAATAGGCAGATTCTACATGAAGTAAAAGTAGAATATTTAGATATTTCCCTCCATCTTCTTTCACTTCTGGGAAAAGAAGTGATTTTCATGTCCACAATAAAAAAACAAAGTTGGTTAAGTGAGTTTAAAAGAAACTACAAAAAAAGCCAAGGATTTAATCATAAATCCTTTTTGATCATAAAAGCCAAGGATTTTATGGAGAAGGTCTACCCAGGAAATAGAACAGGCTAAGGATCACGATTACAATCACAAGGTTAACTAAAATGATGGTAGGCAAATGGCTACATAACTCAAGATTGAATATGTGATTTTACAGTTACTATGTAATAGATTTTCTTCACTCAAACATTTACATTTTAAAACTTAATCGGAAAAGAGTTAAAAAATAAATTTATTTTTATTCTTACCTCCACACAGTCAAAGTTTTCATCAACTTTAGATGCATATTCAACACGGAACATTGTTGACAGGCTACCAGCAATATAATATAAAAGGATCTTCAGACCTTTGTAACCAAAAGCAGTTTCACTGAAGGGGTGAAAAAACAAACAAACAAACAAACAAAAAAAACCCAGCAATAATCAAGACCCCGAAATGAATTTTTGCAAAGTCATTAAAAAGTATTAGCCCTGCATGTAAACAATTTTAAATTTATGGGAGTTTCAAGATTTTAAACTACACTATTTAAAAAAAGAAACAAATATTTGTAATGAAACTGTGCCTCAGTTTTCCTCATCTATAAGATGTAATGGTAGAAAAGTATCTACCTCAGGGTTGTTGTTTGGTTTAAATGAGTGAGTTAATACACGTAAACCACTTACAACATTTAACGGCACACTTTTAAGTACTCAAAAAATGTTAGCCTTTACTACAACTGTTACTGCTACTGTTGCTGTTACTATTACTAGGAAAAGATATTTCAAATCAGAGATAAGTATTAAACTAGAACCTCAATAGGCAAGCAGCTAAGACCTAGCCTCAGCCCAGTCTTTCCAATTTACTATTTGTTTCCACTGCCAATAACAAGGGCTGGTGACAGCAACTGTCTAATTATAACTTAAATCTAACTATGAACCCAGAAAGCAGATCTGGAGCTACTGACATTTTTCCAACTCTGCTTCCTGTTATCCATCTAAGTTACCAGTCTTATAAAAGGTAAATTCTGAAATGTCTAAGAATAGATTAGTGGCTACCTTGGGCTGGGGAAGGCAGAAGGGCAAAGGGAGTGATGCCTAATGGGTATGGTTTTTTGGGGGATGTGATGAAAATGTTCTAAAATTGATAGTGGCATGGCGGCATAACTCTAAATATACTAAAAAACATTGTTTTATATACTTTAAATCAATGAATTGTGTGGTAGCTTATACTTCAGTAAGTGAATTCTGAAAGAAAAATGTTTGAAAGAAGCAGTGCCATTTCCAGATGTCTGTCTAGACTACCAAAATAAAATATGAACACTGTTAATTCCAAGGACCCTGAAAGTTATGTGCTGTAGAAAGGAGTGGCAATGATATTAGAATCAAGACAAATGTCATGCCTGAGCCATGAGGTACAGGGTTATAATGATTGTGACTACCACCAACCTTCCTTATAAGAATGGTATGCAAGCACAAGACTTTCAATGACATTATGAAAAACAGGTAAATGTGCAAAGTGCCATAAAGAAGCAATATTTGTGAGATTAGGTCTATCCTTTAGGATATTACCACAGGAAGAGATTTTTTTATAGTAGCAAGATGAAGAAAATAAAATAAATATCCCCTTAAAGACAGAAATCCAAAAAGAAACATTCTTATTTTTATAATAAAACAAAATCTGTTTAAAATATGAAAGACTCAAATTTTGGCATGAAATTATATGTAATAAATTACTTAATATTTAAAAGCACATAAAATACCTAATCTGAAACATCAATGAAAATTTCTCAGGAAATATGTTGTGTGGAGACATTTGTCAAAAAGTCCACATTGATCAAGATGGCAGAGTGAGATGCACCATGGCTCTACCCTCATACAAAAGCTTTAAATAACCAAGCAAGAACTGGCAGTAACATCTTTCTCAAAGATCCTAAAACAGTGAAAGGGTTACAGCAACAGGGTGAGTGCCAAATCAAGAAAAAGGGCACTTAAAAATTAGAATCTCATGACACACTGGTTGGTCCCTCCCTCACCGCTCCCTGGCTAGGTGCAGAGTTGGCCCACGCTCCCAGGTCCTGGTTCTAGAGGGAGCAGAGTAACCTATGTACACGTACTGGGAGCATATATGTATGGCCCAAACTGTCTGGTGGGGGCCTGAGGGACTACCTGCACCAGAACTTGCCCCACGTGTTGCAAGCAGCTCACAGAGCACTCCTACAGAAAGCTGTGGAGAGCAATCAAAAGTTGAGTTGCGGGAAGCAGATGTGGCTCAGCCGACTGAGCTCCTGTCTACCACATGGGAGGTCCATGGTTCGGTTCCTGGGGCCTCCTAAAGAAGACAGCGAGTTGGTGTGATGGGTAGGCACAGCAAGCTGACACAACAAGATGATGCAACAAGAGACACAAGAAGAAAAACAATGAGACAACAAAGCAGGGAAAAGAGGTGGCTCAAGCGATTAGGCACCTCCCTCCCACATCAGAGGTCCCGGGTTCAGTTCCTGGTGCCTCCTAAAGACACAGCACACAGCAAGTGCAAACAAAGAAAGGGTGGGGAGAAATAAATAAAAATAAAAATAAAAATAAATAAATAAATATATAAAAAGTTGAGTTGCCTTGGGTAGGGGATGTCTGGCTGTAGGAAAATGCAATGCCCAGGACTGTGAGGAAACTATTTCCTGGGGAAGAGGGAAATATTTGGAATTGTGTAAATGGGGGAATTCCCAGGGCCTCATTTACAGGCCAGGGAGGCCTCTACACATTGGCCTGGAGCTTTTCTCCAAACTTATGGATAACTCCTGAAGGAGGTGCACTTGCACAGGTCAATCTGTAAAGGCTGGGAAAGGTGTTTTCTTTTTTCCCTTTTAAAAAAAAATTAACTCCTGGCATCCAAGGAATGCTCTGTCGTAATGCTAGCTGGAAGGAAAACACGCCTCAGAGTGTAAATTCCAGCAATTATATCCTAAAATGTCAAAATGTCCACGTTTCAATAAAAGATTACAAAACATACAAAGAGACAGGGAGTGGTGGCCAGGGCAAAGGGTAAGATTAAAGCACTAGGAATCATCAATGAAGAAGACCAGACCTGGAATATACCAGTCAGAGGCTTTTTTAAAAAGGTCCTAAATATGCTCAAAAAAGCTCAAGGAAAACATGGACAAAGAACTGAAGGAAATCAGGAAAACAAAAGATGAACACAAAGAAATTATCAATAGGGAGGTGAAAATTATGAAAAGGAATGAAACAGAACGGAAAACCACAGTTGCAGAAATTAAAAATTCCCTACAGCAGTTCCACAGCAGATTGGAGTTGGCAGAAGAAAGATCAGAGAACTTGAAGGTAAGACAACTGAGGGAAGCAGATGTGGCTCAAGCAGTTGGGCTCCCATCTACCTTTGCGAGGCCCCAGGTTCGAGTCCCAAGGCCTCTTGGTGAAGGCAAGCTGGCCCGCGCCGGTGGAGAGCTGACGGCCTGCGCCCAAGGAGAGCTAGCAAAGCAAGATGATGCAACAAAGGGAGACAATCAGACAAAGGAAAAAAAACATGCAGCAGGGAAGCGGGTGTGGCTCAGTGGATAGAGCCCCCGTTTACCATATGGGAGGCCCGGGTTCGC
>JAQZBX010037915.1:0-23607 GCA_029593785.1 Cabassous unicinctus | reverse complement strand
AAAAAATCAATTTTATTAATACGTATTAGCAAAGCATAAATCTATCCAAACTGTACATTCAGTGGTATTTTGCATAACCACATAGTTGCAGATTCATTACTTCAATTATTTTTAGGGCATTTTCATTGTTTGGATAATAATACTAATTGTAAACAACAAAGAAAATAACAAAAACATTCCACAGGTTTTAATAAGTTGTGTTCTTATTTCATTCATCTCAAGATACTTACTCATTTCTTTTGCAATTTATTCTTTGACCCACTGATTATTTAAGAGTGTGATATATAATCTCCAAGTATTTGTGAATATTCCCTTTTACCATCCATTATTGATTTCCAACTTAATAACGTGAGATAAAAAAAAGTGTTTTGTATTATTTCAATAACTTTAAATATATTGAGACCTGTCTTGTAACCCAACATATGGTCTTTCCTGGAGAAGCATCCATGAGCACTTGAAAAGAATATATATCCTGCTGTTGTGGGGTATATGTTCTATAAATTTCTGTTAGATCTGCTTCATTTTTCATATTATCCAAGCTCTCTTTTCCTTATTTATACTCTGTCCTAATGTTTTATCCAATGTTGAAATTATGTAATGAAGTCCCCAACTAATATTATAGAGACATTTATTTCTCCCTTTTGTTTTTCTTGTGTGTGTCTCATGTATCTTGGTGCGCCCAGATTAGGTGCATAAATATTTATTATAGCTATTTCTTCTTGGTGAATTGCCCATTTTTAAAATATGTAATGAATTTCTTCATCTTTTATGACAGTTTTGCATATAAAATCTATTTTGGCTCATGCTAGTATCACTATTCCAGATCTTTTTTTGATTACCATTTGTATGGAATACCTTTTTCTGACCTTTCACATTAAACCTTGTTGTGTGCTTATATCTGAGGTGAGTTTCTTGTAGACAGCACAGAGTTGGTGCATATTATTTTTATCCATTCCTTGAGTCTATGTCTTTTGATTGGGGAATTTGATCCATTAATGTTCAATTTTATTATTCTAAAGGCATCACTTACTTTGTCCATTTGAACCTTTTGATTTCCATTGTCTTATCTTACTATTGTCTGTCTTTTTACTGTTTAATTTATCCTTAATAATAATTATCAATTATACACTCTTCTTCAATTCTCTCACCCTTGTTTTTTCCTTTCATGCTTTAGCACTCCCTTTAGTAGCTCTTGTGCATCTGGTCTTTTGAGAACATAATTTATCATTTTCTGTTTATCTGTGAAGACTTTAAATTCACCCTTATTTTTAAAGAACAGTTTAGTCAGATACAGAATTCTTGGCTGGCAGTTTTTTCTTTCAGTATCTTACATATATCATGCCACTTTCTTCTCACCTCCATGATTTCTGATGAGAGATTGTCACTTAGTCTAGTTGATGTTCCCTTGTATGTGATGCTTTGCCTTTCTCTTGTTTTCAGAATAATGTCTTTATGCCTGGTATTTGCCTTCTTGATAGTATGTTTCTTGGTGTAGTTCTATTCAGATTTATCTGTTTGCAGTGTTGTTCTTCTTGGTTATTGATATTTATGTCTTTCATAAGGGTTGAGAAATTTTTAGTCATTATGTCTTCTAATATTCTTTCTGCCACTTTTTCATTCTTTTTCCCTTCTGGGAAATCTATAATGTGTATGTTTGTGTGTTCCTCAAAGTCATTCAATTCCATGAGATTCTGTTCCATTTTTTTCCATTTTTTTCTCTTTCTATTTTCCTATTTTTCAAGTTTAGATATTCTGTCCTCAATTTCACTAATTCCTTCCCCTATCAATTCAAATATGCTGTGTTATGCCTCTAATGTGTTTTTAATCTCATCCAATGTGTCTGTCATTCCCATAAATCTGTTACTTTATTTTCAGGCTTTCAAATTGATCTTTTTGCTCACTCAGTGTCTTAATATCCTTTACCGCTCTAGCCATATTTTCCTTCAATCTTTTGAACTGATTTAGGAAATTTGTGTGATTATCATTTATTAGCTGTTTCCATCTCAGTTGGCTACAGTGAGCCAGGGGTTTTATCCAGTCTTTTCACCTTGTGGGTATGAGATGGGTTTCCAGTCATGTGGGTTAGTAACTCACAGTTTCTTTTTGGCTTCTTTGTCACTCTGTCCTTCACCTTCCTGGAGGGTGCACAGCACTTTCCTTGTCTGAAGATCCCCAAAGCAAGTCCTTTGGACAGCTTTTTGCCCTTCCTCCAATGTATTTGTGATCCCTGCCTATCAATTCTGGTGCCATCTTCCCAGAAGTCTTTTCTATCTGCTTTTAACATTTTTTCTCCTTATCACTGGTTTTCAGTAATTTTCATAAAATTATTGCTAGTTTATCTTTGTCTTAAGCATCTATAATTCTTTATTTCATTCATGGTCTATAATTACACATTGGTTACACTGATTGCTATTTTCCTTCTGTTACTGGGTCTTTGTTCAATGTTTTTTTTTTTCAAGTTATTTTTCTCTGTGTGCTTCAGTTTGGATAGTTTCTATTGCAGTACCTAATTAACTGTTACCTTCATCCAGTAAAGGTTTTATTTCAAATATTGTATTTTTCAGCACTAGAAGTCCCATTTGGTTCTTAATTTTGATTGGATGCTTGATACTGTATGTTTTATATTGTTGAGTGCTAGATTTTATTGTTTTCCTTTATAGAATTCTGAAGCTTGTACTAGTTGTGAGATCATTTTAACCTTTTGAAGCTTGTGTTTCAAGTTCGTTGAACTGACTTGGTGTACCCTTTATGCTAAGTTCAGTTTAGTCTTACTACTTAGGTGTGACTATTTAAGTCTATACTGAATGTCTCATGTATTCATGGAAGACTATCCGCTATGACTGGTTGTGTATTCTTTGAACATTTATTAGTATATTTCTCTATGGTCATTCTTTGCCCTGTCCATGTATGCCTCTTCTGAACAGCAATGGAATGAAGAGTAACTATTTTGCAGATTGCTGTAGCTGTTTCCATATGTAAGTCCCTTCTCTCTGTTACTCTACCTGCAAACTTCAACCATTTGTACATCCCAGTCACTGTCTCCTTAACTTATCAAGCCCCCTTACTAACTTATGATTCTCCTTCAAGCAACTCAGTCAAGAAGTACCTGTACCTCCAAGCAAAAGTTAAGGATGTATTCTTACTCTCCATTTTTGTGGGATTTTTGGTCCTCAGGGGTTATAATCCCATGCTCTTATGGTCAACATCTAAAAACTATTGTTTTCTTCCAGTTTTCTAGTTGTTTATGATGGGATTGCAAGTTTGCTTCCAGTTATTTTATCTTGGCTTCAACTGTATAGTGTATGTGTGTATGTGTGTGTGTTTTAAGAAATAAGAGATTTATTTTGAATTGAATGGAATAAATTATTAATACATTTAAAACATTTAATCACTAAGACAATTACTCCATTTTTATTTAAACTTTTATGATAAATATGCATCTATAATGCACAATTTAAAACCATCTATCATATATAGTAAAAAGGTCATGGCAGTACTTTGTGAAAAGGGTTAATCATTTGTTCATCCATGTAATATTTTTGAAGACAATAAACATTAGAATTATTATGACTCATGAGTAATATCAATAATGTGTGACAACATATCCTTTTTACTCTAAATATATGTGTAATTTCCATGTCAGTAAACATTTAATATTAAGAAAGTCTCTCATAATATGAAACACTTCAAGCAATGGATTACCAGTATCTTTCAACAGGCATAAGTCCTCTACCTTATAGAACACATATCAGTTTGAGAAATGCACTACTATTGGTTTAGTAGCTTCATTTATTCAGCTCATCTGCAGGAAGCTGTGCTTATGATACTTTTCTGGACACAGCTTTTGAAATGACTCCATTTCATCATATTATGGAACACCTGTTTTTGTATCTGTTATCACATATAATCTGTACATCTCTAGCAAAGGGAAGTTAAGAAAAAGCAAACATAGATTAATAACTGATGGGTATAATGCATTTCATAACCCAAAATTTTGCTGTTAACACCATCCTGTCATTATAATTCAATACAATATTTCTAAAACTCTGCTTCTTCCTGTTCTTTTTATTTCTTCTGCAGCTGAATAAGCAGGTGCAATATTGAGGTAATATAAGTACTGAAGGGTAGTTCATCATGGAAATAATAGTACCATTTATCCCACCCTCACCCTGTAATTGAGTAATTGATGACAATGTAAAGATTCTGTCCCTGAATGCACTAAGAGCAATTGGGAAAATATATAAAAATGTGTATTATATTGACAGCGTAAATCCTGATAGTCACCTCTCTTTTAAAAATACATATTATTATCCTAAGAGCACCAACTGAGGTTCTAGTTCTGTAAGTGTATCATTTACAATTATAATGAAATGAGAAATAACATGTCATTTTGTTTTTCCACTGTATTTTTGCCACAATACTTAAAGTTTTCATATAAAGCAGAATAAATCATCCAGCCACATAATATTTAAAATTATGGCCATTTAAGTAAAATTAGGACTATTGCCGTTAGTTCAAATTTGATGCTTTTTATAAAGCCAAGTTTTTGTAGTAATCATGTGATGGATTGAATTGTGCCCACCAAAAAGATATTTTCAAGTCTTAATCCCCAGTATCTCAGAATGGTACTTGTTTGGAAATTGGTCTGTTATAGATTGAAGTAGCCAAATTAAAATGATATCAGACTGCAGGAAGGAGGGTCCTTAATCCAATATGACTTAAGTCCTTATAAGAAAAGGAAATTTGGACTTAAGAAAACAGAATATTTTGTGATGATTGAAGCAGAAAATGCAACGGATTAACAGCAAGCCACCACCAGGAGCCAGGACAGAGATATGGAGCAGCTTCATCACTACAGACTTCACAGGGAGCATGAGCTTACCAACAGCTTGGATTTATACTTCTGGGTTCCAGAACTGTGAGACAATGAAATTCTATTGTTTTAAGCCACCCAGTTTGTGGTGTTTTGTTATAAAACCCTTTGTTATAGTTTAGGGTCACTTTTGTGAGACCTGCACCCTGCCACACATACACATGTCCTGTTACTGTGGGAGCCACCAGGTAATTCAGCATATTCCTTAGAGTCCCAGGAAGACAGTCATGACAGTGCTGGTGCAAGAACCAGCTGCTTTAAGGATGTCTTTTCTATATACACTTCGGTGTATTCATTTGACTGGCACTATAGGTGTCACTCACACTTACCCTCTGAGACATCACTTTCCTCTTCTGTAACACTTGGGTAGTGGTGAGACCTGTCCTACCCATGCGCAAGACTAAGACATTTTACACCAATCTAATATCAGTATGTATGTTGGAATAAATTGAGCTTATTGGCTTCTGAAAACTTCCTTTATATGCTCAAAAATATCCAAGAAGTTGTGCCTTAACGTCCCAGGTGTCCTTCTACATGTCTAAAGACAAAAATATCAAAATAATCTTCAAGGTGGCTATTTCCATGATAAAAGAAGTAGGAACTTAAAGTACGTGACTCTGACTAGCCCAAAATAAAAGGGTAAGAAATTTGTAGCACCTTTACATAAAATGTTGCAGAAGAAAATAATATAATCTTGAATGATTGACACATAAACTTTCCTGGGTGATAAGACAGTGCATAAGCTGGGGGGAGAAACAGGTGTATTTAGGAAAGATCAGATTTCAAAGAATAGCTCTATGAAAATGAGATAATCCCTGTGTAGCCATTTGGCAATTTGATGTAATTATGAATTCCAAAAATCTGTATTAGATTATGCTTGTAAACTGGTATGCTAATCTGGGCATGATTAAGTTATGAATAGGGCATTGACTGGGCCACTTCAGTAGGGCATTGAGCCCCACTCCTTGGTGGGTGGGGGAATCAAATATAAAAGGCAAGGCAAAGGACAGAGGGAGCAGTTTTTGAGAAGCAGTTCTAAAGTTGGAGTTTTTTCATGTTGGAGTTTTGATGTTGGAGAGAAGGCCCTGGGATAGAGACGAGCCATTTGCCTGAGAGATCACAGTTGGCCTTGTGGAGAGAAGCAAAGCCTAGAGAGCCTAATAGTCTACAGCTGACCTTGTGGAGGAAACAGGAGCTAAGCCTGAAGAGAAACGCAGCCCTGGGAAGAGAGGAACCCAAGAAGCCTGAACCGTGGAAAATGTTGGCGGCTGTCTTGCTCCAACACGTGGCAATGAACTTTGGTTAGGGAAGAAACTTATGCAATATGGCCTGGTAACTGTGGACTTCTACCCCAAATAAATACCCGTTATAAAGACCAACCAATCTCTGGTATATTGCATTAGCGCCCCTTTGACTGACTAATACACCCTGTAAGGGCAGTTTGAGCTTATTAAAGCTATATCCAATCAGAAAAAATGACAATGAGCATATTCTTGGTTTATATAACTCAAAATATAGCCACACGCAAAGTTTCCTTTTCAAATTTCATAAAATACAAAAATACAAGCATATATGCTTGACGTTTTATTTATCTCAGATGTTCTGTGAGTCCAGTGAATCAGTTACATCTGAAACACAGTTATAAAACAAAATTCAAAATGTTGTGAACATTTCATTGACACCATTACTCTATAGCCAGTAAGGCTGAAACTTTCAAATACTCTTAAAATCATTTTATCTGTCTTGCAAAACTCAACTTGCCATATTTAAACCTGAGAAATATATTAGTGTTTCTTTTGGAAATAAAATAAAGTAACTGCTACATTTGTTTGATATAGCAGTATCTAGTTGTCTAGAATTTCAAAAGTTCCCTTATGTTAATATAAATAAGGGAAGTGTAACAAACTGTTTCAGAATATTTGTACTATGGTGAAATAATGTTACACTTCACCCAAATCAGATACTATTCCATTTTGATCAGACATCATAACTGAAATGATTACAGCTGATAGGCTCTTCCTTGAATAAGTTATGCTGTGAGTTTTCAATGTTAGGTATTCCTGTTATTTGACTTCAAATTAATAAACTAAGTCTAGTCTAGCCTGTTAAATCCAGGTATCTTTTTCTTTTATTTTCATTTCATTTCTTTTCTCTTTCCTTCCCCTTCCCATTCCTCCCTCCCGCCCCTCTTCTTTCTTTCTTTCCTTTTATTCCTTTTCTTTTCTTTTATTTCCTTTATTTTTAACTTCACAATGATCCAGAATTGTGATTATTTAATGTCTTCTGCACAGGTGCTATAAATTTCAGGATACTTCCAGCCAAAGTAGTGTGCTCAGCTAAATCATGTTCCTTGGGTTACCTGACAGAAAGAAGCATGAGAATACATTCAAGTCAATTCACTAAATATTTATTTTGATGCATTATCAGACAATATTCTTCTAAATGTGTAACTTTACATAAAAGAAAAGTCATTCGCATTTAACACACATGATTTGTTTATGATCTTATGAGGTATTTGGAATCAAATTAAGGTAAGCTAAATGATGAAGTCAATGAAGTTTTACAAAGGTTTAGTTGTAGGTTGTTACCAGTACAGTAAAAGGCAAATTTATGATAAGAATTAGTCTTATTTAATGTATTGGAAAGTGGATCATGTATACACTATAAGAAGTTCATGGCACAATAAAAACAAAGGAGGAAGGAAGGAAGGGATGGAGGTAGGGAGGAAAGAAAGTAGGAAGGAAGGAAGGAGGCAGGGAGGGAGGGAGGAAGAGAGAAAATGATTCATCCACAAATGTGCATTTCCCTTGATGACTAAATCCATATGACTATGGTTTTTGTCTGCTGGAACAAGATTAAAAGACTAGAACCAATTCAGGAATTTAAATAGCAACTTGATAAATAAAGTCTTTATTAAAAAATAAATTATGTAACTTTAACCATTAAATAAGTTATATAAGAAATCCAAGTTAATAATGGTTCAGTACACATACCTTCTAATTGTTTTATTTTCTTAAATGTATCCTTTTGAAATCATATCAATTTTATCCATACAATGGAAACAAAATGTACTACTGCTCATTTCCTCCCAGGTCTACATTGAGTGATGCCTTATAGTAGATCACAGTGAGAATATTTATACTATGGAAATCAGCAAGTGACACAAAACATGGCTTGAGTTATTGTTCCCTTGATTCTTCAGGGTTAAGAAAGTAATGACTCTATCCTTGTGAATAGCAAAAGTAATTAATTGAAAAATGAGAAACACAAAGAATATTATTGCAATCTTTAAAAAAAGAACTATTCAATTCAGCAAGGAAGTTACATCAACAGATGAAATAAATCCCAATTTTGCTGTTTCCTTTTACTCATTAACACAAACAAAAATATCAAATGCATTCAGAATCTGAAAGTGTACTCCAAGGACTGAACCTTTCAGGATGTCTTAAATAGGTTAAAGCTGTTTTTTTTATAATAGTTCTAAGACACTGTTTGCCTCCACTCTCATTCTTTCATGAGTGTGCAGTGAAGAATTTCAAGGCCTAAATATGTGTAAATCACAAGACATTGAGTACAAAATCAGATATGTGAATCCAGTTGTTTTTCATTAAAGTCATTAAAGAGATTTGTAAAAATGTAAAACAATGCCACACTTTTCATTTTATTACAAAATATCATGATTTTATCACAAAATTGCATTATGTCAATATGTAATCAGTTTATTACAAATATTTTAAATGAATTAATAATTGAATTTTTCCACTGGTACAATGTTTATTTTTTTCCTTGACAAAAAAGTTAACTGTCAAATTTTAAAAAAAGAAAATCCCAAACAATCAAATGCATTACTCATCACAGAAGGGATTCAGGCAATACAGTAAGTAAATATTTTTAAAGCATTCTTTGAAAATCGATTGGCTATATGCAATTTACAATAAAGTATATGAAGTATTTTATTAATATTTGTGAACTGTGTGCTATATATTGTTTATATGAGTATAAGTTATTATATATGCATATTTGTTTATATATATATGTATTTGTATTTATGTATGAATGTATTTATTTAGAGGGCCAGTAATTAACCATTTAGCAGCAACCATTGTGGTTGAGCCCACACTTCTGGCTTTGTAAGTGTTGCTGGACAAAATATGAGTTAAATGAGAAAACGTGTCATAAAGTAGAAACAACTAAACTTAGAGTCATATGGCAGTTAGAATTCTAAGGTAGTTTCCATAATTCCTCCTCCCTAGGATCAGTCCTTTGTATCATAAACCTCCCTTGACTGTGGGCACTAACCAATAGAATATGAAAAACATGAAGAGATTTTGCAGATGTAATTAAGGTCCCTATTCATTTGACTTCAATCAAAAAGGGAGATTTTGGGGGAGGATAGCTCTTAATCAGGTGAACCTTGGAAAAGATGGTCAGAGGTAAGAGACCTGAAACAGGAGACTCTCTGTTGCTGACTTTGAAGAAACAAGCTGATAAGGATTCTAAATTTGGTTTCAGCATCAAATGAACCTTATTTGCTCCACCTCATTCACAGCTCTAATAAAGTATAAATAATTACATTCTGGCACAAATTAATTTTAAGAAATTTCTTAAGAAGAGGTTTTGATTTTGTCTAACTGAGAGGAAGAAGGCACTACATGGTTTAAATATGATATGATTTGGTTTCCTCAAGTGCTGTTCAAAAAAACTACAGACATTGATATGGAGACTTTAGCCTTCTGCTGCACAGCAATTTTAGTGCTTCTAACAAATCACTAGGTAATGAGCCATTTCTGAAACATGGTCTCATATTAAAGTCACTGGGCTAGCTATAGAAAGACAAATATTTATGTTTATATTTAATTTAAAACTGGCTTTCACTTCTGAGAAATATGGCCTATAGAGGGGTAGGGTGGGGAGGGAGGGTTGGATGGTCTATGGAACTGGGGGGGAGGGTTGGGGAAGGGAACAGGAGATTACTGGGTATTGCCGGATACATAGTTGAAACTACAATGTTGGGAATGCTCTTTTGGCAATATGACAAAGAAGGGTTACTGGTTTAGGGTGTTGGATGGGGGGGCATTTGGGGCAGGGAACTCCTGTGACAGACTTCTAGGGAGTGTGCGAGTGATCATTTTGTCACAGTGTCTGGTATCATTGGGTAAAGACCCACATAATGAGCGGGGAGTTGTTGGACTTCCCATCCTGGGGAAGCTGGCTATGTTCTCAAACAGAGGGGCGGGAGTCTCTCGATAGCATGTGCTATGCCTAATAAGGGAGGATAGACCAGTTTGTCAAACTCTCATTGTTGTCTCGAGTAACTATGAATCTTGTCATTCAAGGAGTGAAGCCTGTTTGTCACCTTGGACCCCAAGGGGAGGGAGAAGGAGGAATAAAACAGAAGGAACAGGGGGCATTTTGCGGGTGATGAAAGTGTTTTACATAAACTTGTAATGATGGATACAGGCCATGTTAAATTTCATCAAAAATTTATAAAAGTGTATGGTCTGAAATGTAAACAATAATGTAAACCATTGACTATTGTTAGTAGCTATGTTTCAATATTTGTACATCAGTTGTAACAAATGTATCATCCACATATAAAAAAAGGTTATTAATATGGGAACGGGGAAAAGAGGTAGGATGGTGGGTATATGGGAGTCCCCTGTATTCTATACCTGACTTTACTGTGACCTAAAACTTCTTTGAAGACAAAATTAAAAACAGTAAGACACTGGGGAAATAAATGGAAGAAAATAGTGTCACTATATATACAGGACAACAGATCTTACAGTGATGAAAGGCAAAATGTCAAAAAAAATTTTAAACATTTTACACCTCTTTTTAACATATTACACTCTCTTTTTCCCCTCTCCCTGCCTTCAGCAATTATTGGCTTCATTTTGAAGAAGTTCTGGATCACAGAAGGGTTACAACTGTGGCAGGAAAGTATCATTGATCTCGGGTGTCAGTGATGGGGGATCCATGGGAGGAAGTACACCAAGGCATACATATAAGTCATATAAATGTATTCACATGTTCATGGGACATTGTCACAATGGGTGGAGATGCACACAATAACTAAAAGAATATCAAATTTCCATCCGGGGGAGCTCTGCCAAATTCTCTAATGGAACAGCAAGAATGCCCCAAGTACAAGGGCAATGACTAGTGAAGGAAAATGGTCCATTGTTGGGCCCTTGATATTGATGACTAGGCTTATGAACCTTTGCTCTTGAAATTGAAAACAGCCTAGTGTTGTAGGGTGCCTAAGAGTTACCTACTGGGAAAATCCCTGTTGCGCAAATGTGGCCTTTCTCTAAGCTGAACTCAGAATATAAGTGCAATAACTTCCCCCCAGCATGGGACATGACTCCCGGATATAAGCCTCCTTGGCACCAAGGGATTGCAACCAAGTACCAACAAGCAATGCAACTGGAAAAAAAAAAATACCTTGACCAAAAGGGGGTAAAGGTAAAGACAAATGAGTTTATATGGCTAAGATACTTCAAGGGCAGTTGGGAGATCATTCCAGAGGTAACACTTATGCATGTATCAGCAGGCTCTCATTGACAACCAAAGTAGATACTACCCCCAAATAGATGGGCTCCTGAAGGCTATGGAGACATCCAGCCACTATAGTCAGGGCAGATAGCTCAGGATTTTTTGTCCCTTGCCAGTGGGCCCTACTTTGAAATTTATGCTTCCCAGTGTGAGAAAGATGGACTCAGCTGTGGTTTCCCCTACACATGGCTCTTCTGTCCTTCTATGTGATCCTGTAATTAGTACCAGAGTTAGTAGGTGTACATCCAAGAGTTTTATATCTCGGGGCTCTCCATGTGCCAGCTGGGCCCTAAATCTCAACAGATATGCAGCAACTACTCTCCAATTCATTGGACTCACCCAGGACAACTATCAAGGAGAAGACAATGGACAGACAACATACCAAGGAACTGAGAGAGTCTACAACTTCAAGCAAGAGAGTCCCATCCATCAGCTGCATGGGATTGAAGGCCCCCTTCAATTAGAGGTGGAGTGGGCATCACCATCACAGAGTCCTCAGGATTGGGAAATGAACTATGGATTAAAGTGTATTGCTAGTATTCTACTATAGAGTTATTGTCATTCTAGCAATGGAAGAAAGATCATTGATATAGAGGCAATGGACATTGGAGGTTCTGGGGGTAGGGAGAGGGAAAAATAGGTATAATATGGGGGCATTTTTGGGACTTGGGTACCATCTGAATGACATTACAATGACAGATACAGGCCATTATATATCCTGCCATAATCTACAGAGTTGAATGGGATTGAGTGTAAACTACAATGTAAAGTATAATCCATGCTTATTGGCAAAAATGCTCCAAATGTGTTTATCAATTGCAATGAATGTACCACACTAATGAAAGACGTTGCCAGTGTAGGAAAATGTGAGAGGTGTGGGGAGTGTTATATAGGAGAATCTCCTATATATTTATGTAACACTTATGTAATCTAAGTATCTGTTAAAAAATTTTAAAAACAATAAAAATTTAGGCCTAAGGTAACCCCAAAAATGAATAAATAAACAGAAGTTCATAGAAACAAACAAACAAAAAGCCAAATTGAAACACAAGAAGTTAACATACAAAATACTAATATTTCCAACAGCTTAAAACTAAAGTTATTTAGATTATGACACATGATGTATAAAAAAAATGGTAATAGAAATAAAGGAATTACTTTTTTCTTTGTAATCATAGCAATATCATTAATCATATTTATGATTATAAATGTTTTTTAAGAAAGGTTGCCTTATGATAACATTTCTCATTTGAAAGTATATGGTAAACAGATTTTATGATGCTATCAAATTCTTTGCTTTACGAGCTTATTTCCATATCCTAAGCCCAAATTGCTTTGACAAGGTTAAAAGAAAGATCAATAATTTCCTAGGAAAAACTAATGGTCTTTAGCTGTGTGTATTACTCCTTATTAAATGTTGAAAGTAGCTCACCAAAACAATGTTTCATGTTTATGGTGCAGTTTAATGAGGAAAACCAAACAATAATGAAATCATGGAAAAAATGATTTTCCTCTTCTTTCAAAGAAAAATCTCAAAGTAATATCTAAGAGGAAAATCACATGAAAAGGAACTACCTAATAAACTTTAAGCAAAATCATAGTAAACTATTATCTTCTGTAAAGCCATGGATAACATCATCCCATCCTTTATTTGTACATTCAAACATGGCCAACATATATGACCATTTCTAGAAACTTATTTTTTCTTAGTTTATTTAGGGAACACAACATATTATGTTTCTATGTGATCTTGGTTACCCACAAACATTTGGCAATAGGAAATTGTTAATACATCAATGATTAATAAATGCCACATTCCCTAGGACATAATAAATGAAGAAAATATATTATTGGTTCTTATATTCAGAATATCAAGCAGAGAATTAGAAAGCATGAAATAAATGCATGGTGTTGTATAAAACATATATTTTATTATCTAACATAAAATTATATTTTACTATCTTTCAAATTGTTAACTGTGCAATAAAGAGAAAATAAATATTGCTTTTACCACTCTGTCTACTTTTACACTAGTTTTAATTTTATTGAGATATCCATCTGCAGCACTTTTAACATCTCAATAACTCACTTCTATATGTGAAAAAAAAAAAGGTTATTAGGAGAGTGAAAGCAAAAGGAAATTTGCAGTCTGGGTTATTTCAAAATCATCACCATCAAATCTAAAGCCCAGAAGAACAAATAAATAATTACCTAAACATGACACTTGGCTCTTCTCAGTTTCCTCACTGTTAGAGAAAGGACTTAGAAATAAACAATGGTGTGAGGTGGAGTGGAAATAAATCAGAATACAGAGACAGGATTTTCCCACACTCCATAAATTTACTTACTATTACTTCTTTTGATTTTGGATTATCAAATTATTAAGGAGGACTATGGCCAGATAAATGAAAATGTTAATATAGCTTTACTTTTATTTGGGGGGATAAAAGTTATTTCCACCTTGATTCCCAATACCACAAATTAAAGTAGGGCATGTAATTAAAGACTGCAGAGATTAAATACATAAATAAGAAAAAAAAGTACAGACCAATGTCACCTATATATGCGCTAAAGTCATTCATTACACACAGATACATGAAAACACTGGGAATGTTAAATGAAATTGTAATGATTAGTAAATTCACATATTGAGATGCAGTTGCTTCAGTGTTCCACTTTCAATGAAGAATTTAAGGAAAGAGACCAATTGATGCAGACTGAATTTTATTTAAATGCTTTCTTATAATTGTAGATTTTATCAGATAGAAATTTCATTTGGCTGTGAGTTGCAGAGAACAGAAAAACAGTTATTTGAACAAATTAGGTTATAATTTTTTTTTTGAAAGTTGTGGTAGCTTTGCAATATTATCAGGGATAAAAGTTTCTTTATCTTTCTGTTGCCCCATTTTTTGATACACTTGCTAAAGTTTTACTAACCACTGTAACAAGCTATCCAGAATATATTTTGGTTGAAACATGATACAAGCAAATATATAGTTTATCAAAAATTCTATATGGGTTTTCTTAGTTGCCTCTTATTCAAGGGGTTACTGAGAGACAGAAGCTTTCATTCTAGTGGACCTGTACCTTCATTTTCAGACAGAGTGATGTGACTCACCTCTGTTGGCATTCTATTGTTTTTAACAAGGTATGAATTCTATTTGGAAAAGAGGAAATGGGGAGAGAGTTCTGGTAAGAAAGCATCATTGTAGGTGGGCATTCCCCAGCTCACTCACTAAAAATGGGTGAAAAGGGGCAAAATCCTACTGGCGTGAGCTGTTTTGGGAACCCACAGAACAGGAGGTTGCTAGGCATCAATCTGGAAGGAACTGAACAAATATATAAAGAGTCCAAGGGAAAACCATGCATTGCTCACCCCTGTGGCTGGAGACAGTAGGTGGCTAAGCCCCATGCACAAGACAAGTAGCTCCTGTGGACCACCTGACTCTCACCAGCCAGTAAGAGGGAAGGAGCATTCTCTGGGAGGAGGAGGGTTGGCAAAGTGTGGAGAGTTGTTTCCTTTCTGTGGGTTTGGACACCTGAGCCCCCTTGGAAACTTGGGGAGGATAAAAGCCAGCACTGAGGTGGCCCTGGGGAGAGAATAGAGGGGAGACTGCTCAGGCAGCCTGTCACACGCAGCTGCCCTGGGAGAGAGGAACTTTGGAAAGGAGAGGGCAGAGACAGGTAAATAACTAGTCTGGAAACTGAAAACTATTAAAATTCCACTCCCCTAAGGGAAACAAGTGGTAGGAAGAGCTCAATAAACTTGCAAAGGCCTATTTAGGGTTCCCTGGGAGGAAGAGAGGTCTGGAAGAGGGTCAAGACTGATTTCTTTGCAGTGAGTTTGGTCAGCTAAGCACACACTGAATCTTGGAAGGGACCCTGACCTGACCAGGAGAGGGGATGTGGGTATCTGCTCAGACAGGCTGTCAATCCCAGCCACCCTGGGATAGAAAGCAATTAGAATAGAGAAGGGGTGGGGAGAGAGAAGGGCCTAATCAGAAAGACTCTGGCAAACTGCTAATATTTTAACCTGCATGAGGACAGTGGATGGATAGCTTTCTGAAAGGTTAACTGACCTAAGGAGAAAGTTTAGCTCAGTGAATATATGAGGTCCTTGGTTTGATTCGTGGATCTTCTTAGGGATGTGATCCACTGGGTGATCAAACATACAGCTAATACTTTATGACAGGGAATATATAGACATTATTTGTGTATTAGCTTATTTTGGATCTCTTATTTTTTTCTTAAAAAAAATTTCCTTTTTAAAATTTAACTTAGTTTACTTGCTAAAACCCAGTTCAAAACCTGTGGAGGGCAGGCTGCAGAGTGATTGTTTGATGAGCACCAGCAGCCTGAGAAACTCCTTAGGAGACTAAGAGGGAAGGCTGTTTTTCCTTGTTGTTGTTTTGCTGTTGCTGTTGTTTGTTTGTTTTTCTTTGTTGTTATTTTATATTTTTTTTCATTTCATTGTTCTCCTTATTTAAAAAAAATGATGTGCTGCTATCTTGTTTCTTGTTTCTTTTGTTTTCCCTTCCTTTGTTGCCCCCCCCTTTTTTTTCTTTATTGATTTTGTCTACCTATGCTATTTCTTTTCTCCCCTCATTGTTCTATTTTCTGTTTTCTGTTGTTCTTTCATTTCACCTCTTCTTGTTTGGTTTTTGATTTTTCTTGATTTTATTTCTCTCCCTTTCTTCTCTGTTTTCTTTCTTTTTTCTTTTCCTTTTTTTTCTCTTTTCTTTTCTCTTTCCCTCTCTTCTCATCACTCCAGCTTTTTAATTCATTCCATATAATTTTCTCTATTCTGTTTGTCATTTCATTGTTTATATTCCACTTTTTTATTCTTATTCCTCTGCACTTCTTACTCTAGTCAATTATTCACTTTCCTAGGTCTTATACAGTTCCTCTTCTAAGCTTTACTGTTATTATTAGTGTTATCCTTTCTTTTTTCTTACCTCTTTCTTTTTCTCTGTTCCTAATGTTTTTTCTCCAAGGAACATAGACAACAGCAAGTAAACAGAATAAGAGGAATGAAGTGTCAAAGTGAAAACTTACCATAAACACACAAACAACAACAAATAAAATGCTGGAGTAGAAAGAGAAGCTAACCAACTGAATGATCTCATCAACATAAGCTGATGCCTAGACACCAACAAAAAATTACAACCCATACTAAGAAACAGGATGACATGGCCCAGTCCAGAAAACAAACTAAAAAACAGGAGGAGATGCAACACATGGAACATCTAATCAGAGATGTCCAAAAAAATATCATGAATCAGCTTAAAGAGGTGAAGGAGGAGATTAAGGATATTAAGAGGACACTAGGAGTACACACTGAAGAAATTGTAAATATACATAAAAAGATTGCGGATATGAATGTGATGAATGGCACAATGCAAGAAATCAAAAATACATTGGAGGCACATAACAGCAGATTTGAACAAGCAGAGGAAAGAAACAGTGATGTGGAAGACAGTACAGCTGAAAAACAGATTGTAGAACAGATAGATAAAAAAGATAGAAAAAATCCAGAAGGGACTTAGGGATTTGAATGACAACACAAAACACCAAACATACTCATTATAGGCATCCAAGAGGGAGAACAGAAAGGAAAGGGGACAGACAGTGTGTTGGAGGAAATAATGGCTGAAAATTTCCCAACTCTATTGAGGGACATAGACATACATGTCCAGGAAGTGCATCACACCCCAAACATTATAAATCCTAACATGCCTACTCCCAGACATATACTTGTCAAATTGTCTAATGCTCAAGACAAAGAGAGAATCCTGAAAACAGCAAGAACAAAGAGATCCATCACATACAATGGAATCTCAATAAGATTAAGTGCTGATTTCTCATCAGAAGCAATGGAGGCAAGAAGACAGTGGTATGACATAGGTAAGGTGTTAAAAGAAAAAAAAAAAATTCCAGCCAAGAATTCTATATCCAGCAAAGCTGGGATTAAAAAATAAGAGTTCAAAATATTCACAGATAAACAGAAATTAACAGAGTTTGGCAATAAGAAACCTACTCTTAAAGAAATACTAAAGGGAGTTCTGCAGGTTGAAAGGAAAAAACAGGAGAGAGAGAGAGAGTTGGAGGAGAGTTTAAGAACAACTAAAAAGATATAAAGAGGAAAAAAAAACCAACATATGGCATGCATAAACCCAAAGAAAATATAGCTAATGTAAGTAATTCCTTCACAGTAATAACATTGAATGTTAATGGATTAAACTCTCCAGTCAAGAGACACAGATTGGCAGAATGGATAAGTCAATATGATCCATCTATATGCTTTATACAAGAAACTCACCTTAAACCCAGGAATTCAAGGAGGATGAAATTGAATGATTGGAAAACAATATTACATGCAAATAATAAAAAAGGGTGGGAGTAGTTATACTAATATCAGGCAAAATAGACTTTAAAAACACAACTATTCTAAGAGACAAATAAGGACATTATATACTAAAAAATTGGAAAATCTATCAAGAAGAATGAACAACATAGACATTTATGCACTTAACCAGGGTGCCACAAAATACATGAGGTAAACCCTGGAAATATTAAGTGGAGAAATAGATGCCTCTGCAATTATAGTGGGGGACTTCAATACACCATTATCACCATTAGACAGAACATTGTGAAAGAGAATCAATAAAGAAACAAAGACCTTGAATAATACATTAGCATATCTGGACCTAATAGACATATACAGAACCTTACACCCCATTACAGCGGGACATACATTCTTCTCAACTGCACATGGCTTATTCTCCAGGATAGATCACATGCAATGCAATAGAACAACTCTCAATGAATTCAGAAAGAGTGAAATTATACGAAGTAATTTTTCTGACCACAATGGAATGAAGCTGGAAATCAGTAAGGGCAGAGAATCATATTATTGGAAATTAAACAAGACATGTTTATACAATCAGTGAATCAAGAAGGAAACTTTAAAAGAAATAATCAACTACCTTGAAATGAATGAAAATGACAACACAACATAACAAAACCTATGGAATACAGCAAAAGCTGTACAGAGGAGGAAATTCATCACCATAAATGCCTATATTCAAAAATAAAAAAGACTAAAATAAAAAATAAAAGACCCAACTGCACCTAACTGCACACCTGAAGAAATAAGAAAAAGAACAACAAACTAAACCCAAAAGAAGAAGAAAGAAGAAAATAACAAAGATTAGAACAGAACTAAATGAAATTGAAAATAAGAAAGCATTAGAAAAAACAAACAAAACCAAAAGCTGGTTCTTTGAGAAGATCAATAAAATTGACAAACCCTTAGCTAGACTAAGAAAAAAAGAGAGAAGAAGCAAATACAAAAATAAGAAACAAGGAAGAAGATATCACCACTTATCCCCTGAAATAAAGACTATCATAAAAGGATACTTTGAAAAATTGTATGCCAACAAGATGGATAATTTAGAGGAGATGGACAAATTCCTAGAAACACACAAACAGCTTACACTGTTGAAAAAAGAAACTGATGAACTCAACAGACCAATCACAAGTAACGAGATTGAATTAGTCATCACAAACCTCCCAACTAAGAGCCCAGGACCTGATGGCTTTACAGGTGAATTCTACCAAGCATTCCAGAAAGAACAAACACCAATCCTCCTTAAATTCTTTAAAAAAATAGAAGTGGAGGGAACATTGCCTAACTCATTCTATGATGCCATCATTACCCTAATACCAAAGCCAAAGACAGCGAGAGAAAAAAAAACAATAGACCAATTTCTCTAATGAACCCAGAGGCTGAAATCCTCAACGAAATACTTCCTAATCATATTGAACAACACATCAAACGAATTATACACCATGACCAAGTGGGTTTCATCCCTGGTATGGAAGGATGGCTCAACATAAGAAAATCAATCAATGTAATACTACACATAAACAGATTGAAAGAAGAAAATTGCGTGATCTTCTCTATAGATGCAGAAAAAGCATTCGGAAAAATACGGCATACGTTCCTGATAAAAGCACTTAAAGATAGTAATAGAAGGAAACCTTCTCAACATGTTAAAGGGTATATATGAGAAACCCACAGATAACATCATATTCAATGGTGAAATCCTAAAAGCTTTACCTTGAAGATCAGGAACAAGACAAGGATGCCTACTGTCACTGCTCTTAATTAACATTGTGTTAGAAGTACTTGCTCAAAGCATGTAGGCAAGGAAAATATATAAAAGGCATCCAAATTGAAAAGGAAGAGGCAAAAATTTCAGTATTTGCTGATGATATGATCCTATACCTCAACAGCCTTGAGAAATTTACATCAAAGCTTCTAGAGCTTATAAATGAGTTCAGTAAAGTGGGAGGTTATAAGATTAATGTGCAAAAACGATTAGCATTTCTGTACATCAATAGTGAGCAATCTGAGGAGGAAATCAAGAAAAAATCCCATTTACAATAGCAACTAATAGAATATTGTCTTTTGTATTGGATCACAGAAGGTTTACAACTATGACAGAGGAAGATCATTGGTGCAGTGTGTCAGTGTTGGGGAATACATGGGAGGAGGTTCACCTGGGGCATACATATAAGGCATAAAAATGTATTCATGTGTTCATGGGACATTGTCACGGTGAGTGGAGATTCACACAATAACAGAAAGAATATTGAATTCCCACCCTGGCGTGCTCTGCCACATTCTCTAATGGAAGAGCAAGAATGCCCCAAATACAGGGGCAATGACTAGTTAGGCAGGAAGGTCCAATGACGGGACCTTGATATTGATGACTGTGCTCATGGATCTTTATTTTTGAAATTGAAACTTAGCCTAGATTTATAGAGTGCCTAAGAGTTACCTCCTGACAGACTCCTTGTTGCTCAAATGTGGCTACTTCTAAGCTGAGCTCAGCATCCTTCCCCCAGGCACTGGACATGCTTCCGGAGGATAAGCTCCCTAGCACTGAGGGATTACTACTAAACACCAACTAGCAATGAAACTGGAAAAAGACCTTGACCAAAAGAGGGAAAAGGTAAAGACAAATGAGTTTATATGGCTAAGAGACTTCAAACTGAGTCAGGAGGTCTTTCCAGAGGTTAGGCTTATGTCCACCTCAGCAGGAGCTCATTGACTGCAAAAGTAAATACTATCTCAAACAGCAGGGCTCCTGAGGGCTCTGGAGCCATACAGATACTATAATCAGGGCAGATAGCTCAGGAGTTTTATGTCTTGTCAGTGAGCCCTACTTTGGAATTTATGCTACCCAGTGTGACAGAGCTGGACTCAGTTGTGGTTTCCTAACACATCGCTCTTCTTTCCTTCTATTTGAACCTATAATTAGTACTACAGTGGATAGGTGTATGTCCAAGAAATGTAAATCTTTGGGCTGTCCATGTTCCAGCCGGGCCCCAAATGTCAATAGAGTTGCAACACCTACTCCCCAGTTCATTGGACCCACCCAAACAACTAACAAGGAATCACTGATGGACAACAACCATCCCCAGGAACTGAGAGAGTCTACAACTACAAGCAAGAGAGTCCCATTCATCTGGCCAATAAGATAAAAGCCCTCTCTGAATTACAGGTGGAGTGGGCATAATCATTCCAGAATCCTAAAGATTGGGGAATGAACTATAGACCAAAGTAGACATACTGGTATTCTACTATAGACTTATTGTGATTCTAGCAATGTAAGACTTATATCATTGAAGTGGAGGCAGTGGCCACTGGAGGTTTTGAGGGCATGGAGAGGGAAAAAGAGTTGTAATATCATATCGGGGCATTTCCAGGATTTGGGAATTGTCCTGAATGACACTACAATGACAGATACAAGTCATTGTATATCTTGTCATAATTTACATAATTGTGCAGGGTAGAGTGCAAACTACAATATAAATGATAATCCATGCTTAGTGGCAATGCTGCAAAATGAGTTTATCAATTGTAACGAAAGTACCACATTAATGAAGGATGTTGTCAATGTGGGAAAGTGTGGAAGAAGTAGGGAGCGGGGCATATGGGAATTCTCTATATTTTTTATGTAACATTTATGTAATCTAATTATCTTTTAAAAATAAAAAAATAAAAAATAAATAAATAAAATAAAGTAAAATTAAAGTATAAAAAAAAAAGAAATGGAAAGGCAAAAGGCATACAGTAGCTGAGTTACTCTCTCTACAAAATTTTTGGAAGATATTTCCAGTAACCCATATTTATTTCATTGGCCAGAATGTGATTGTTTTAAAAACCATAATTTTAACGGATGCTGGGAAACATCTTGTTTGTTTCATTGCTTGTTTCCTTTTTTCTTTTACTTTTGGATGTTCATATTGCCAATCCAAGGAAAAATAGAGTTTGTATAATAAGGAATATGGAAAAAGGATCTTCAGTAGAAGTTGTGTCAAAAATGACATAGGGCTGATCATTCCAAAGGTAGCCATTCACTGTAAAAGTAGACATGCTATGTTCTGTATTACTATTAATGCCATCACTCAATAGTTTATGAGCTTTCAGTCCAATAATGTCTACTTTATATTTCTGTCAGTCAGCCATTGTGATTTTCTAACACACAGTTTAACTATCAGTAATTCAACCTTCTACCCACTTTTAATTAATGAAAACAGTGTATAGATATCCAAATAGCAAAATGAGCACTTACATGTCCCAGGAAATCTATTTTGAAAATCATAGCATTCTCCACCTGACATACACACAACGAAAACATTTACCAGTTGTGATGGTTAGGCTAATGTGTCAACTTGGCCAGGAGTAGGGAGTTTCCAGGATAAAGTCCTTCCAACTAAACAACTATGAAACATGCAGGAAATATTTGAAACAACCATTTTGACGTTCCAAAGGCCAGAACACTGTATAGTATCCATGGAAGAGCTGGAGGAAGAGGCTAATAAATTATGGTAAAGAACTGTAAATTGCTTTCTCTGCAGGGTGGCTACCAGTGCCCATCCCCTACTCCCAGGTCAGGCAGATGTGGGGTCCAGTCTCTGGCTAGATGCTGGTGACATAAAAATCTTCTTCCCCAAAAACAGGTGTGGGAATGGTCAATCACTGATCAAAGGTTTTGATTAGTGAATTCAGATTGCTGAATTCTGAAGGCAGCTATTGTTTCAACCTGCCATGGATGAAGGCAATAGAAGCCATTGTTTCAACCCTCCCCAGAAAGGGGTGGAGGCAGTGGAGATTTGAAAACAGCACTTCTTCATTGCTACCAGAGACAGTTATCTGAAGAGCTACATTTTTTTGGGCAAGCCAGAAAAACTTAGCTTTTTGGAACCATTGGAGAAGTTCTTGGCAACCTTCCTGATCCCTTCCCCTGAGAAAATTAGAGCTGGTTTACACCCCTTCTGTGAGTCCCTGGCCCTGTTTTGGTTGGTAAAGACTGACCTTGGAAAGCCTTCTCCAGGGTGAATGTCCTCCTAGAATTTGCCCTCCAGGCTAACGCTGTGTGAGATAATGAAATGAGCATAAAAAACCACAAAGGAGGACACTGTGGGACAAAGGCATGGTAGCTTCAATTATCAGGGAGAGGGAAGTCTGTTTACTAGGAAGTAGAGGGGATAGCCAAACTCCTGTATGAAGGGGAAAAACAAAACACTGAACAAGCAAATTTCCAGGATAAGACACAGGCCCAGAAAGACAGGGAAAATCCTGCATACTAGATTTGCCTTGGGGAAACATTCCTCATAGGAGAGCTGAAGCTTAAGAGAATTTCTGTCTTATCACCAGCTGTTACACAAACCACAAACAGATGTCCTCTTGAACAAATCCCAGGGTTAACATTTTAAATATTAAAATATACAGTGTGCAAAACAATAAAAGAAATAGGAAATGATGGCACATCCAAAGGAAGCAGACAGACATACAGAAAACACCTTCAAAGAAGATGAGAGCATGGATATGCCAAACAAAACCTTTAAAAAATGATTTTAAGAAACAGATGTGGCTCAAGCAGTTGAGTACCTGCTTCCCACATGGGGGGTCCTGGGTTCAGTTCCCAGGGCCTCCTAAAAACAGCAACAACAAAACAAACAACAAGCAAACAGATGAGAAAATCAACTCAGGGGAGCCAATGTAGCTTGGTGGTTGAATGCTGGTTTCTCACATGCAAGGTCACAGGACTTCAATCCCTAGTCCTGATACTCCAAAAAAAAAAAAAAAAAAAAAAAAAAAA
>JAQZBX010037914.1:0-23596 GCA_029593785.1 Cabassous unicinctus | reverse complement strand
TACAGAACCGGGAGTCGTTTCACTGCAGAGACTCAGTTTCACAGCCTAGATCTCCCCCAGCTCTGCAGGCCGCTTCTGTCTCGGCTGGATGCCATGCCTCAAGTACCAGGCCACTGAGCTACAACGACGTGCTGAAAGGGGTCTGAGTTTCCGTGGGCGTGCGGGAGAGAACGAGCACCGCCCTGAGACTGCCACAGGCCCACAGGACTCCCCCGAGAGCGAGGCAGGATGGAGGGAAGAAAATGGACTGGGAATGGGAGTCGCTGGGGAAATCCTGACCCCCCATTTGGCTGAACGACCTTGTCTGAATCCTATTTCCCCCCCTTCTTTCCTCTCTCTTCTCTTCCTTCCTCCTCCTCCTCTTCTTCCACCTTATTGCAAAAGTAATATTTGTTTGTTGTAAAAATTACACGTCAGCTCAATATGTAAAGCACGACGTGACATCTCTCTACCACCAATCCAACTTCACAGGCACCTTTCCAGGCTTTTCTTTGTATAAGGAACTAAGGGCCACATATTTGCAGAACAGAGCTAATCACCTCCGCATTTAATGCTACAAGCATTAAAGAAGAAAATGTATGTGAAATAATAACAGCACTACCTACTTTTCATGGTGCCTGGTTTGGTCTGAGTTTGCTTAACTCTTTATATGCATTTCACGGGGGCAGGCTCAGCACCCTTCCTTCTCTCCTTCATGACTTCCCGATGCAACTCCACCCCATTCCAAAACGACCGCTTGCTATTTTGTTTGAATTTCCTCAAGCCATGCCAGAGAGACAGAAACCATTCCCTTCTAAATCTTACGGTTGCAGGCCGATGCGATGCCGGATACGAAGGCAGGCGAGTCTGTAAAGGCAACCTCTCAGTTATCAAGGTCAGGAGAACATGACAATTACTCTGCAGCCCAATGAGCCGCTACCTTCATATCTAATCGCCAGGCCTGTCTTCGTGCCTGTCTCTCTAGGAAGAAAACATACCTTCCCTTATCTCCCCACTGCATCGGTGATAAGGGGACTCGATGAGTCAGATTGTCTGCGCTACATGTAAGACAGGCTCCTTTGCAAGTTTACTTTTTGCAACCGGGCAAAGGTCTGTTTTATGTTTGGCCGTTTGGGACCCCAAAGCGGCCTGAAGATACCTGTCATCTGGCTTCATCCAGTGTATAGGGGGGTGGTCAGAGAAGGACCGCATGCTGTTAAAATCACAGCTTAGAGCCAGAGAGCTTGGGACTGAACTTCTGAGCCTCAGTTCTTTCATCTGTACAAGGAAATAATTATTCCCATTTCACAAATTTGTTATGAAGACTGAATACAATAATAGTTGGAAAGCAGTTAGCTTAGAGCCTGGTACATGGGCATATGGTAAGGACTCAATAAATGAAAGCTGAGTAAAAGGGAAGGGCATGCCAACATTTTCATTTGTCAATTGCAATTATTAATTTTCTCTGCACAGCAGGAAGAGGGAGGGTTTCCAGAATGGGAACCAGAAGCAAAGTATTTTTCTGGGGCTGTCGGATGAGAAAGGCAGGGTGGAAAGGGAGAAGGGGTCAAGGCTGGAAAACTGCGTCTCTATCCCATCAAAGGCTGGGAATCCCCAGGTTCCATGATGTTAAGCTGCCCAGGCATCACCGCCCAATGTAAAATTGTAAAATGACCCCCAGATTTCAAAGGCTCTTCAGGGTCTTTGATCAGAACTCTGCCCGCCCCCTAACATCCTCTATTATTTTCACCATTTTCTCATTTACTCTGAATCCCAGGAGTCAGACACCTGTCTCTGCCTTCCTTGGTTGGGGCTACATTTGTGGGCATCTTGATTTTCTGTTTTTCTTGTTCCTCTGCTTTTAGTAGTTCCTAATGCCTTGGACAAGGACTCCCGGTTTCAGTCCTGTTTCTGCAGCAGCCCGAACCCCAGGCTTGGGAACTCTTTTCTATCTCACTCAACCTGCAAAGGGGGAAGAGAGGACCCCTGAGCTTTTAGCTCAGTAGATACCCACAGCCCAGCTTTGCGGTCAGGCAGACATGATGGGTTCAAGTGCCCCTTCTTTTCTGGGCAAGTTACACAAAGCCTCTGAGGCTGCCTGTTCATAGGGAGATCTAGCATAGCCTAGCATTCTCAGGGGTTCCGTGACCATTAGATGACATGGAAACGAATCACCAGGGAAAGCCTCGCCGCTGCAACTAACAGCCCTCCTGAAATGGTGGCTGTCGGTACCAGAGCTCTTTGATTCGAACGCCTGTGTGCTTCACATTTTAACCTTTCTGAAACTGGGATGCATTTAAAAATGATGTGCAAGTGGCTAATTCCCTTGGGAGAGTTCCTTCTTCATCTTTGCCCCTGGAGAGCTGTTATTAAATCAGTGGCACATCTTCCACTCAAAGCCATCTTCGAAATGAGGAAATACAGACTGTTAGGGCCAAGTGCCCCCAAGGCGTTCAGCCTTCCTGGAGTAGCTGCACATTTGGGGGTGCTTCCTTATCGTAGACGCCTCTCTTCCAATGTCCCTTTAGTTCTGGCCGCTTTTCTACCTGTAGGACCTCTTTCCAAGGCTGGGTTCAAAGGCTGGAAGGCCTACAGGCTGTGAAATTGAGAGAGAACTCTGGGCCCGAGATAGTCTGCAGGAAGGTACCCGACAAGGCCTCTGCTTATCAGACGTAAGACTCCATTTTCCTCTGATGTCTCCCTGCTTCCCCCAGGGAGAAGGCGACTGAGGAAGGAGTATAGGGGAGATAAGAAGATGGACTTCCTAAAATGATGGCAAACTTCCAAGTTTCATTACCAAGGTGGCTCCCGATTGGCAAATTAACCTGGAGCTAATTGAGGCCTCTTAGTGGCCGGATTGACTGACACCTGGTTTCCCTGGAGGATCTCCAAGGCCTTGACTAGAAAGTGCCCGTGGACTTGGCTTTGCCGTTGTGTAAAGGCCACGGCAAGTTGACGGGGAGACTCAGAGGCCCAGATGAGCTCATGACACACCTCCCCACCCCTTCCCAGAAGGAAGCACGAACATGATCCTTACTTTGGGATGTGCAGAGCAGGTTCCTGTGGGAAACTCAGGCTTTCTAGTTCATTCACTTCAGGACATAACTTTTGGAACGGCAAGGAGAAGGCGAAATCAGATTCTGCATTTATTCCTCGTCTGAACTGTGACACACGGGATTAATATAGATTGGAGAACTTGCTATGTGCTGCACACTTTACCAGAACTGTGTGTACATTATGTTATTTAATATATTAATTCATTCAAGTATTTATTGAGCATCGATGTGCCAGGCTCTGTACTAGAATCTGGGGATATAGGACTAAGCAACACAAAGTCCATGGCCTCCTGGAGCTTACTTCTAGTGTGAAGAACCAGACAATAGCACTTAAATGGCCACAGAACACGCCAGAGATGGTAAGTGCAGGTAGGAAAATAAAGCCAATGAAGGGCAATAAAGAATTAGGTGGGTGGATGGTGGGTTGAAACTACTACTATTTTCATTATAAAATATTTCATTATAAAAACTACTACTATTTTCATTATAAAAATATTTACTCCTAAAACAGGCTATCTATTAAAAATAATCACAAAAAAGTTATAAAATATTTAACACTCTTACCTACTTCTACTAATAGTAGCTAACATAATGGAGCAGGTACGAGGTGCCACAGCACACTTATTAAACACTTTAACTGTGTGCTATTACTGAATCCATCCATTTTACAGATGGGGAAATTGAGGCTGGTCTTGGGTAAGGAGCTTTTCCAATTTCATAATACTGAGTGGTAAATCTGGATTTCAAATCCAGTTTGGTCTGACTCTAGAACCTATGTTTTAACCACTCTGCTATAATAATCATATTTGGGTGGTATTTTGCCCCTATAAATGAAGAAACTGAGGGTCAGAGAGGTCCTAAAATAGTGAGAGCTGGGATTAAAATCCAGAGTTGTTGTATCCAAAGCCCAAGTTCTTTCCTCTCCACCACATCAATTCTTATTAATAAGGGGAATCTTAAGTTACCAAGACGGAGGCTGTGAACTAAGCCCTCCGGTGGAACCTGGAAACACATTCCCAGTGCTCCCATCTGCCTGCCCCTGGGGGGCAGGGCCTACGGTAGCCCCAAGAACAGCACCTGCTATTCTGAAAATCTTGTGTGAGTTGCTGTGTGGATCAGCTCACGCTCATAGCTGAGAATCAGGTGTCATTTTCACGAGTTGTCACCAGCAAGCATAGGCTTAATATGCAAACACGGGCTTTATTTTGGTGATAACAGAGTCCAAATTCTACCTCAAGGCATGGGCGCCTGTCAGAATGTGACTCATCCCACCGCAAGCTTTTTCCACTCCCAATTTGATGGTGGAAATGGCTTTGAAGTTGCTGGTGACCTTACTTAGCAAATGACCGAAACAGTGAAGATAGTACTGACAAGCTCACCACACTCCATTTCCAGAGAACTTTGAGCCAGTGCAATGTTCTAGAGGCATCTCTCCACAGACACATATTCACCCACACATGGAGAAGGCAGCTGCCCACGCACGATGGTCTGCAGGTCACTGGTGAAGCCTCCCTGCCAGCCCAGGCTGCCTCTTCCCTGACACACACACACACACCTGCTACAGTACCAACAATTGCACCATTCATGATGTAATTTTTATTTCTGAGTCTCAGTTTCCACTTTTGCTAAATGGGATAAGCAATTCCTCCTTTGCATTGCCAATGCATCCTCTAACAGAATGCAACTGACCCAAAGACCATGGAAGCGGCCATCAGTCGCTCCCACCTGAGTGTAGGACCCTTTCCCTCTTATACAGCTTGCCAAGAATTGTGTCCAGAGGAAATAGGAATTTTACCAGAGGATGGTTGGAAAATGAGGGCTTGGGGGTCCTCTGGGCATTCAATGGGCATCATAGAGGAGCCCCAGTGCTAGAGAAAGAGGAAAGAGCACCCACAGGGAGGACCCAAGTAGGCAGCACTTGCTGATCACCCATGCCAAGTCATTTGCTTCAAGGGAGGCCAGTGAGGTTGGAGAAGCTAACATTTTTTGAACACCAGCAATGTGGCAGCCACTTGAAATAGTCCATCTCATAAACTCTCATGTCCTTTGGAGAAGGCTGATTAACCTTATTTAGCAAAAAGGGACGACTAAAGACTTGAAAGAAATGAAGATACATTATACCATGGCAAGTAAGATCTGGAGCCGAGAGTCCCCTGGCCTTTACACAGGGGACCCTTCCTTCTTTCCTGACTTCCTCCTTCCTACCATTTTCCCTTTCTCCTTCCTTCCCTTCCACAAGTTCTTATTTATTCCAGGCACAAGGGATACAACAGTGAGCAAAACCAACACCATCCCTGACTCCCCAGAGGAAATAGCCCAGGGTTGAAGGAGACACTTCATTTCCTTCCTCCACTCAGACCTTTCTCATCCGTCATCAACCCAGAGCTACATCAGGTTGCCATGTAGCTCTAGGCTCACCCTGACTTGCACACATGACATTGTCTGCACTTCTATTTGTAACACCAATTCCAAGCAGACAGCACAACGTAGCTCACCTGCTCCAAGTAGAGAGAATCTACAATCTGTGCAGCAGCCTTCTTTCTTTTGTTCTTTCATTCATTATTATCTTCCCTGAGCAAAAGGGAAGATCCTCTACCCTGACAGTGTCATGCATTTCTTTAGTGCTCTTTTCAGGTAGCTGATAACTGAGGGGAGAAGTCCTATAACTTCATTCATTCATTCATTCATTCATTCTCCAAATACGTCTTGGGCACCTATAATGTGCCTGAAATTGCACTTTTGTAGGCACTGGGGCTACTGAAGTGAGCAGGACAGACGTGGCCCCTGCCTGATGGGACTTTCGGGTCGGTGGGAGAGACAATGTTACTCGAGTGATGACCCATCTGAGTGCACGCGTGGAAGGGTGCTGAGGGTTCTGCAGAAAGGAATGGGCTCTAGGAAAGGATGGAATGGAGATATCTGATCTAGATCGGGAAGGAGGCTCAGGCAAGGTTTCTCTGAGCTGGAAGCTGGAGGATGTGTTGGGGTAAATTGGTGCAAGGAAGGGAAGAAAGTTCCAGGCAGGGGCTGTAAAAATGGCTGGTGAAGCCGGTGAGGCAGGCAGAGCCCCAGTTCCACCAGGGCTCAGAGGCCATGGGGAGGCCAGGAGGAGGGTGGAGCCTTACAGTGGAGGGAGCAGCATGTGGACGTGCCCCATGCTGCAAGGCTATGTGGTGGGCCTGGGAAGGCTGCAGGTCCAGGGAAAGCTGGGCGTGCTGGAGCAGCCTCCTCAACGGGGGCGATAGCGCCCCCGAGGGGCGAACGTTGCCTCTTGTGCTAGAAAACACCTTAGCTGCTATGATGGGTTGACGCCCTCCAAAGCTCACCCCCACGCAAGAGCACAGATAGATACACAGATATCTGTGGTATTACAATGTCATGGGCGGGATGAGGGGAGGTTAGTGATTAGAAGAAAAATGTCAGTAATGAAGACTAGGTTGGGAAGCACTGAGCTAGAATATGGGCTGGAGAGGTGAGGGAAAGCCAGACCACACGGGGTCGTGGCCCCCACGGAGGAATTAGGCAAAGGTGACGAGGATGACAATCAAGGCGGGGAACGCTGGGAGAAGACCAGCTAGATTTTAGGGTGAAGACCACGCGCTCTGACCCCTTAGTGGGCAATCCACAATCAGCCACAGAAGACAATTAGAAATGCACCTTCAGGAAATGCACTTCCCACTCTGAGCTCAGCGTCACGTTGGTGCTGGATCCCAGGTTGCTGGCCAGGACATGGCACAATTCTGCTTGACAGCGTCATCCTGTCAAATGCTAAACGGCAAAGAGCAAATCATTCCCCGGGTGGATCTACGCTCATCAGGAGGGTTCCCTGGAGGAGAGGGATACAAGCCCTCCTGCCACACACAGGCAATTTCTAGAGTCTTCCCTGCCACCCCCATCCCCTTGATTCCCCAGAGACTGGAAGATGCGAACATGTAGCAGCCACGTCCCAGCCCTAGAATTAAACGGGATTAAGTCATCAGCTCAGACTTGCCCCCACTCCCACCCCAGAAGGGAGGCTTCTGAAACTTCATCAGCTGGCGTGTCACCTGCAATGCCCGGCGATGAGCTACCCACAGCCCCTGGCACAACGTCCCTACTTCTTCTCAGAAGGAATAAGTTAAGCATTTCATTTTCACTGGGTACATCCATTTCATGGCCCTTTTAAAATTTTTTATGCAACACGTTACATCACTTAGTGTTTGCATCCATTTCCAAAGTGTCAGAATGCTCATGAGGCTACAGGAGACAAGGGGGAAAGGGCTTTCCTGGCACCAGAAGGCACAGCCTCTGCTGGAAAGACCCTCCTATTTTATTGAGTCAAGTCTGTGATTCAGAAGAGAAAAGCCGTCGCTGCGTCCCCACAGCAAGGCTGCTTGCCCCAGTCTCAACAGCGAAGCTAGCAAGCGACGCACATGGTCTCGAATCTGAACCGCGGAAACCCGATGGAACTCATGAAGGAAAACTTCTAAGAGGCAAAATAAAGAGCACTTCCCAGGAAAATTGGAAACTTCACTTCTGTGATGAGTCATAGATTTATTTTCGCTCTCGTGGGTTCATTCTCTGTTTAGCAGGCGTGTTTTCTCTCAACACCCTGCAGGCTCTGAAAACCCAGGCGGAAACCAGGGGCTGTGCCAGGTGTCAGTGCTACCATGGGGTCCCCCTCTGATTCTTCTGTGTCCAAGTTGAAGCCCAGACAATTACTAAGCCACTGAGAGAGAAACAATGGCTAATTAAGATGAACTTTAAGGGGGGAGAACTTAATTAATTTGATCTTTATCTGAACCTATTTCTAATTGAGGTAAACTTTAGAAGTTCTATGGATCAATGCCTCAGACTATTTGTAAAAAAAAAAAAGCACATCCAATGCTTCTTTATAATGCAGCAGCGTGAAAAACCGGATGTTAGATGGCATATTAGATTAGTGCTGACCTTAAGTCCCCTTTGCTGAGCACAACTGCTTGTGAAAATGATCATGTCTGCACATTACTAGAAAATGACGCCTGTAACCTGTGAGTCGGGTGTGAGCGGCCTGGGGCAACAGCCGTGCGTTTTAAAACAAGTAGGCGGGACTCTAGGCGGTCTCCTTGTTGTTCCTGAAATACCAGTTTGCCCATTTACGCCTTAATTTCTGTATTCCTCACTCCTTCCTCCAGGAGCCGTTTACTGAGCAGCTAAGACATGCTGGGTGAGGACTGCTCAGGGCCAGCTGGGCATCAGGTGGAAAAGCAGCAGGAGTCTCTGCCCTCTGGGAGATATGTTCTAACGAGGGAGAGAAGCAGAGGCCCTGTGGAGAAATAGAGGAATGTTGTCATTTCAGACAGGGTGGGGCAGGGGAGACCCGAGGGCACGGGGGTCCACGGTTTGTTAGAGAGGATGGGTGGCCATGGGCTCTCTGCAGGGGTAAAATTTAAGCTGAAGCCTGCATATCGAGGAGCACGCTTGAAATCCACAGCTCCCCAGGAGATTCTAAATGCTCCCCAGGAGCATTCCTTTTAGGAAAAGGGTGGCACCAAGGGCCAGGAGGAGGCAGGAGCCAGGTGCAGCAGGGCCTGGCTGACCTTGGGCTTTATTGAGGCCCAATGGAAGCCGTTGATAGGGTTTCACCGAGAATGACCTTTTCCTGATTTTTTAAAAATGACATCATGGCTGCTCTTGGGAGAACAGATTGTAGGGGGACAAGGAGGAAGCTGCTCCTTTTCTGCTAAAATGCCACCCAGGGAGACACTGGGCCCTCTGAAATGGAAGAGGTCTTTGGATGGCTGTGAACTTGGCTACCGGACATGCCATGCTCCCCAAGGCGGGAGTGGGGGCTACTGGTTATGACAGCAGTTCTGTGACACGGTGTCTCCTCCCTCAAGGAGCAGGCAGGCACGAGCTGGGAAGGGCAGCTGCACCTGTGGAGCCCTGAGGAGGCTCCTGAAACTCCTTCCATCTGCTTGGTCTGGCGTGTGCTGCTCACTCAAGGTGGTCTCTTGAAGAAGAGCGTGGGCTTTGGACTGCACCCCCAGTTCCTCTACTGGCGGTGTGATCTTGGGCAAATTAATTAATGTCTCCAAGCTTCAGATGCATCATGGGAATGTAGGAATTTGAGCGCTTATCCCATAGAGACGTCGCGAGCATTAGGCGATACGATGCTATTGCCTTGGCTGGCAGGCCTTGGCATGTAATACCGGGTGACATTTAGAGAGGGTTTGCTAGGCACTGTGCTAAGGGTTTCCTATATAGACCATCTCATTAAAGCCTCACAAGAGCTCTGGGCAGGAGGTACTGTTTCTATCCCTCTTTTAAAGATGAGCAAAGTGAGGTAAAGTAGCGTGCCCGAGATGACTGTCTAAGAAGGGAAGGAGGTGGGACTTGAACCCGGGGTCTGACTCCAGAGCCAGACCTCTAACCCAAAGCTTGCCTCCCCACTGGGCAGCCGTTACTGGCGTCATTATCAGCCATCTGTTTAGTAAGTGCAGTATCAATGGCTGTTCAGTGCCAGCCACACACACAGCAGCATCTGCACGGCAGTGTCTGGCCTCCATGCCTGCCCTACTGGAGTTCTCCACAGGGTCGGAGATGCAGGGGGAATCCAGGCACGCAGTCTTTGGGGGCCTCGGGGTGGGTGGAATTCACTGCAAACTCAGTAAGGGCCCCAGCTGGAGTTATCAGATTTAGTGAAGACAAATACAGGCCGCCCAGTTAAATTTGGATTTCAAATAAACCGTGAATGCTGTTTTAGCCCAAGTATGGCCCAAATAGCGCATCCTGCATTTTTCTCCAGAGGAAGAGAGGACAAGACCTCCAGGAGCAGGGAGGCTGGAGAGAAGGAGGTGAGCCAGGAAAAGCTTTACCGAGAATGAGCAACGTGTGGAAGGATGAGGAGGAGCTGGCTGGGCTGAGAGGGAAGGAAGGGTATTTCGGCCGAGGGAAGGGCATACCCGAAGGCAGAGAATCAGGAAAGAATTGAGGACTGCTCAGTGGGGGTGGGGGGTGGAGGGGGAGTGGGTAGTGAGGGAGTGCAGCATAGCACCAGGCAAGATCTCCGGCGAATCTGACCTTGAACGCCATGTAGGGAACTGCGTCCTTTGCTTTCATGCCTTATGGTGTTCTTGAGAGTGTCTAAGAAGGGTATTGGTACTTCAAACCAGCCACTTTGAAGGTCCCCAAGGGGACAAGGTAGAAAGTGGATGAGTGACCCTGTGGATGGGGTCAAGGAAGAGAATTTACTTTTCTGGATCATGTTTGAGATCTCAGGAGAAGACTATATTTGCTGCAGAGAAAGGCAATAGGGGAGGTGCCCAGGGTTTGCTTGCAGAAGATTAAAAAACAAAAAAGAGAGAGCACAAAAAGGGAAGAAATGCCTCTGTGGAGGCAGGCATCCTGCTGGGTGCTGGGTCTTTAAGGACTTGTCATCAGATTCAGGGCCCACCCAAATCCAGGATGAGCTCATCTGGAGATCCTTAACTTAATTCCATCTGCAAAGACTCTTTTTCCAAAGAAGATCACATTCACAGGTTCTGGAGGACTATCTTTTTTGGGGACCACCATTCAACCCACCAGAGAGGCGCATGTTCTCACAAGTAAATAAAACATGGCAACTTGATTTGGGAAGCCAGAAGCCTGGGATAAATTCTGGGAAATAACCATCCCAGCAGCTGGCATCATCATGGGCTCCAGCCTGGCAGCAGAGTGCTAACATCATTGCCTTCAGATGCTGTCTCGTCAGACATTCTCATCCCCACCCGCTCTTCACGAGGAAGCACACGAAGCTCAGGGTGAGGCAGTGATGGGCCCAGGGCCCCACAGCTAGTGAGTGGGAAGCAAAGTTTGAATCAGACAGTCTCTCTCCCAAGGTCTGTGTTTCTTAAGGAACACACCCACACGTACAAAACATACGTACACATATGCACAGACATATATATACATACACACATCTACACACGCTACACGTGGCCCTTTGAGGTCTGCTGAGAACCAGAGGAACAAAGCAAGCTCTCAGGGCGCTGTGTGAGGCTGACATGCAAAGTTAAAAGATGACAGTGAGAAGGCAGGAAGACTCAACTCTTCCTCAGCTGTTGTCTTATCCATCAAAGGGAATGAGCACGACAAACATGACCGGGGAGGGAAGCAGAGACCAAGGTATGTGAAAGTCGTAGAGTTCCAGTCTAGGCAAAATGGATTCCCGTCTTCATCCTAACACTCTGGTCCTACAGCAAGCTGACACCCATGATGTTGAACAGGAAGACGCAATTAAGCCGAAAGGTTGAACCCACCTGACCTTGATTCTGACTCCTGGCTCCACCGCTTAACCGGTTGTGCAGATTTGGGGGAACCACTTGATCTATTTCAAACTTGCTTTTTAATCTGCAAAATACAGCTTTGTCCATAAAGTCTGGAGACAAAGATACTATGTATTTTTTTATAGACTGAAGATGTCCTTGATGAGATGATGTATATTCCCTTTGTTTCCAGAGTTTCTGACCCCTGGAGAAATAATAACAGTATCAGCCTCATAAGGACGTGGCAAGGATTAAATGCATTGACACGAGCAAAAGTATTTATCACAGTTCCTGGCACACCGTTGGGGCTCAACAAATGTGATTTAAGATGTTTTGCCCAATCCACTATGCAAAATTGTTGGTGACAGGTTGTTTTTTTTTTGCCCCAACTTAACATTTTTTCCATCCCAAATTGCAGCCTCTTAAAATCTGTTCTATAAATGTTTCTAAGATGATATCTGATTTAGCACAACATTTATATTTAATGAATTTCTGTTGGATATAGCAACATTTTATATGTTTCAACAGAAATGATCATGACATTAGATTTTCTACACTTTAAATTAGTTTTAAAGACGCTGAACTAGGGCAGGGGTCAGCAAGCTTTTTCAGTAAGGGGCCAGACAGAAACTATTTTTGTCTTTGTGGACCCTCAGGTCTCTGTCACAACCACTCAAAGCTGTCATTTTAATACAAAAGCAACCACAGACAACACAAAAGGAAGGGGTGTGGCTGTGTCCCAGTGAAACTTTTCAGCTATAGGTGGAGGCTGCGATCCAGATGTGCTCCTGAGCACACTTATTCCATGACTGGAGGTTCTCCACCCTGGCTATGCGATTGGACCTCCTGGAAACCATTTTTTAAAAGTCTGGTGCCCAGCCCCACACTTAGAGGTTGTGGTTTAATGGGTCTGGGATGGGTCCAGGTCACTGATGGTTTTAAAAGTTCCCTAGGTGACTCCAATATGCTCTTTGGTAAACTTGGGAAGTGCCGCAACTGTCAGGTGTGTGGACCTCAGCAAAGTGTTTACAAAGATTCTGGTTTTTCATAGACAAGATAAAGTCATGTGGCTGGATGAGAAGATTGCAAGTGTCCCCAGAGAGAAGAGATCACTGTTTCTCAAAATCACTACCCTATCACCAACCCCTGGGAACGCATGTTTAAAATGCTGATTTCGGGAAGTGGATGTGACTCAAGCGATTGGGCTCCCGTCTACCATATAGGAGGTCCAGGGTTCGATTCCCAGGGCCTCCTGGTGAAAGGCGAGCTGGCCCATGCGGTGAGCTGGCCTGAGCAGAGAGCTGGCCCACGCGGAGTGCTGGCCCACATGGAGCGCTGGCCCACATGGAGTGCTGGCCCGCGCGGAGAGCTGGTGAAGCAAGATGACGCAACAAAAAGAGACAAAGAAAAGAGACAATAAGAGACGCAGCAGACCAGGGAGCTGAGGTGGCACAAGAGATTGAGCGCCTCTCTCCCCTCTGGAAGTTCCCAGGATCGGTTCCCGGTGCTGCTTAAGGAGAAGACAAGCAGACACAGAAAAACACACAAAGAGCAGACAGTGAGCGCAAAACAATGGGGAGGGGGGGAATAAATAAATAAATCTTAAAATGTTGATTTCCAGGTCCTATCCTAGACTCACTGAAGCAGAATCTTTAGGGATGGAACCCCCAAAGCTTGCGAAGCTATCCATTGTATACTGAAATTTGCCACCAACGCTATGGGCTATCGGATGTCTATCCTTCAGGAAGCTGGTCTCTAGTGGTGTGCCATAGGGCATCACAGAGGCAGCCGTGTCTCATGAAAGGCCTTGGATGAAGGCCTAAGAGGCATGCTTATCAAATTGGCACAACCCACGAGCCTGGTATACACAGCTAAGGCTCAGGAAACTCTCCAGTTGGAACGTTGACCCGAACTCACAAGAGGAAGTTGAACAGGGATAAATGCAAAGGCCCTGGCCTTGGTTCAAAAAAATCAATGTCACATGCACAGAGTAGGAAGCCTTGGGTAAATAGCAGTTCATGCAAAATCTTAAGAATCCAATGCCAGGCCACTGACAACGAACTGAATGTTATCTTAGGCTTAGGCATAGAAACACAGGGTTTAGAGCACAAATGGAAAGAGTCTATTTGGTAGACTATGTTATGATTCCTAGCGATTTCTTTCTTTCTCTATAACAGGACCCCATGATCCCATCTGTAACCAATAGACTTGCAGAACCTCCCTGTTGAAAGAATAGATTTGTCCATGCCTGCTCTTGTCGGGCTTTGTCATGCAACTTACTTTCACCAATGGGAAATGAGCAGGAATGATATATGCTGTATATTAGTCAAGGCTCTCCAGGGAAACAGGATCGACAGGATACATATGTGTATGTGCGTGTGCATGTGTGTGTAAATATTATGAGATTTATAGGAATTGGCTTCTGTGGACTATGGGGGTTGGCAAGTCCAAATGCCATAGGGCAGGCCACAAGTTGGGAACTCTGATGAAGGTTTTGATGAATTTCCCAGGGAAGCTGGCTGATTGTAGTAGAGATAGAACTTCTTCTTTCTGACTGCTGAGACCATCAGTTCTCCCTTTAAGGCCTTCAGTTAATTGGCTGAGACTTCTTTTGTTGCTAAAAGCAGTATCCTTTGTTGATGGTAGACATAATCAGTAGTCAACTGATTGATCTAAATCCATGAAATATCCTCCCAGTAACAATCAGTCTGGTCACCATAACCTAGCCCAGTTGACACATGAAATTAACCATCACATGCCACATCCAAGCAAAATCTTTCGCAATTAATTCATGGTTCTACTATTGCTCTCTTTTTCTTTTTCTGTAAGTACAGCATGCCCTAAATAAGGGTAGTCTTTTAGCCTAAACCTTGGAATGAGGAAGACTGAGGGATAGAGCCACAGTCACCCTTCAGCTGCTGACATATTATATGTAGGCCACAGAAACCTTTGCTGTTAGCCATGAAGACTTTTGGGGGATGTTTGTTACAGCAGCAGCAGCTGGCAAAAGCTGGCTGATGCATCTTGCTATGCCCTCATGACTAGCCAAGGTTCATGAAAAGGCTGGGTTTAGTGTCTGTGCAGTTATGGGTACTATGCTTTTGCTTTTTGACACCCCAAAGGATTTTCAGAAAAGAATATCCAGTATAGTCTAGAAGAGTAGTAGCAATGCTGAGTTTTCATTAAATGCTTATTATGTGTCAGATTCTACAGCTTTATTATTCCTTCTTTAGGGATGAGGAAACTGAGTCACAGAGATATTAAGTAACTTGCCCAAGGTTATGCAGCTGGAACATGAACTCGGAATGTCCAGCCCCGTAATCTGTATTCTTGACCTTTAAGCAAAGAGTGTAAAGTGATAAAACAATATAGATACGGCCCTGGCCTTTGTGCAGTTTATGGGCTAATTAGGACCACAAATGAAAAACAAGTAAACAGGAAAATGCATAAACTAACTGTACATTGTGGCAGAAACTGAAAGAAATAAACAGAGTGTGGGGAATTATGGAGGTCTTACTCTTGGGGTCAAGGAAACCTCTCTGAGGGGGGTCTTAGTTAAACAAGACAAGAGGAGCAGGGAAAAGTTTTCTAAGTAGAGGGAACAGGATGTGTAAAATGTCCCAGGGAACAAGCGCTTGGTGTGCCTTATGAAAATGGTCAGAAGGTCGGTGTGGTTGGAGCACCCTGGGCAAGTGGGAGGATCCTTCCCAGCTGTGGTAGGAATGAAGGGCAGGGGCTGATGAGATGTGGCCTTGTATCAATCATAAAAATGAAAACAGCTGGCTTTTACAGAGCACTTTCAGGACACTGTGCTAAGTGATTTACTTATAATCACTCTTCTATGCATCCCGGCGACCTTACGAGGTAAGTACATAGTATTGTCATCATCCTCATTTTGCAGTTGGGGAAACTGAGGCTCAGAGTAACTTGCTCAAGGCTACTCAGTGTAGAGTAAATGTAAGTGGCAGCTAAGGGGTTTGAACTTGGCAGACTGACTCCAGAATCTGTGTGCGGACCTGTCCCAGCATGTGGGAGATGATGTGAATGGGGTGGAGAAGCCCTGTGGGTGTTCAGCAGGAGACTAGTGACGGGATCTTTAAATTTCAAGAGGTTTTTAAGAGATCACTTTCTGAAGAATGACTTGGGCTGGGCTCTCTTGGGGGAAGCGGGGAGACCATTCCAATGGACCCTGAAGTGGAAAGCACAGAACTAGCACCCATGCTTGGGGCCGTCACTCACAACTTGTAAATATTCCCATTTTCCAGATACTTCTCCCACAATGACATTTCTTAAGACATTTTTTTGTTAGAGAGCAGACTTTATATTGTTAAGGTCCTTCTTATTCTCAATGTATCTATTTTCTAAGTGTGTCTTCTCTTGGAGGCTGATGGGTCAGGAGTGGCTGTGCCCCTGTAGAGACAGAGCCATGAGGTTTCAATTTGACAAGGTCACACAAGTCTTTGGCAAAGCCAGAACCAGAAGAACCTAGTTCCCCTGACTCCCAGATCTGCTGAGGGTGAGGTGGCTTTACCCAGTCCCGCCCAGAAGTAATTAGAGTGGAAACAGAGTTTTCCCAGCTGTGATTAAGAGTTCGTTCTCTTTCTGTTGAAATGATACCCATTTTTGTTCATCATAATAGTATCGCTTATTGAGTCTTTCATGGTCTCATGCACTGTGCCAGGAGCCTTGCCTGTTTTATTTCTTTTCGTCTTCACAAGTCCCTGAGGGGATTCCTTAAAATTCCATTTTATAGAGGAGGAAACTAGAGCTCGATCACAGAAACAGGAGCCCTGGGATGGCATTCGCTCAGATGTAAATGGCCTTTGCTGCGTCCTTCCTCCGTCATCTCATTTGCTCACCATAAAAGCCTGTAAGGAGCGATCAGACTTAGATGCAAACCTTAGCTTTGTGGTTTCCTTAAGAGATGAGGATATGAGTAAATCCTTGACCCTCTCTGAGCCTCAGCCACCTTCTCTGTGGAATGGGGATGAGAGTTCTTAACTCCTTGAGTCCTTGTAAGGATTACATGGAATAGTGAAAGTTGCAAAATGCCCGTATCCTTCCATCACCGTGTGGTCATTCATCACCAAGCATGCATTAAGAAAGTGTCTACGACGTGATTAGCACCTGGCATACAGTAGGTGCCTAATCTATATCGCCTCCCCGAAAGCCTCATTCTTCCACTGATTTTCAGAGGGCACTGCCTGGCTACCACCATCATCTTCATTATTTACCTGCACAAAGGGGTGGAAATCTGAGGCTCTGTTAAAAAAGTAACATTTTGGACTTAGAACGGCCTGCAAACCAGGAAATGCAACCTGAAGCATTTCGGGCAACTCTAGTTGTGCTGGAGGGGAAAACCGAGGCAAAAGGAGAATTCCACACCCCGCAGCCTCTTCCGGGCTGTAGAAGTCACGAGCTTGGGGCCCTGGAGGGGAACACATTCCTTTTTAAAAAATTTTTTTGATCTCTTGCCAGTTTCTTAATGAAATGGGAGGGCAGGAGGGAGCTAATTCTCTTCAGAGTCTAAAATCCCTCGAGCCGAGCCGGCACTTGTACGAAGACAAAGCAATGGAGGTCGTGATGGGAAGTTGTCACAAGTGATGGGGAGCCTTTCATTTGGCCAATATAAGGCCATTAGGTTTTGGAAGTAAACCCAGGTAGCGGGGCTGGGGGATATGGAAGTAATATTCTCCACTCGGAATGTAATTAAAGTGAAGCCCTTTGAAGACTCACTCCTCTCTCCATAGCTCCGACGGGCGGCCGCCCTGGTCTTGGCATGCTTTCTTCCAAGTCGCTGAGCTAACCGTTTGGCGTTGCCTATGTATTTAGAGCTAAGGACACACCTGGATGTGGAATCAGGCTCAGCCTTCATGGTGTCTGTCTTTGGCTTTTCCCCATAACCACAGCTCGGAAGCAGGAAGGGGCTGTTTTGCAACCCTTCTCTCTCCCCAAATCTGTCCCTTTCCCTCTGTGACTTTTTTAAACTCATGTTTCACTTCCTACATTCTGGTTCTTGTTCTTCCTGGAGAACCAGACCCGGCAAAAACAACAGGGCACGTTAGGTTAAAGAAAAACTTATTTCCTCCTCTGCTGGAAAAGTGGTTGACACCAGGTTTGACTGATCTTCGAAACCCAGTTCCTCATAAAATGGGGGCTGCAAGTGAGTGACTAAGAAATGGGTCGTGATACTCTGACTCTGGCCCGACCAGACTGGACTTTGGGAAAGTAAGAATTTGCATCAGAACCTTTGCTTCCAGACAGCCGTGTATAGAAAAAAAATACCCTTGCAAATGAAATTTCACGCCCCTGGTGTCTGGTCATTTTGGCAGCTTTTCTTCCCGGCCCGTGGTAGAATTTGTAAAGAAAAATGCAAGAGCTAAATTATTGCAGTTAAAAATCTGCTTTCCAAAATCCCCATTTAGGATCACAACAGCATTTTAAAATATACAGCAAGTAACAAAATGGGAGGAAAACATTGCCCTGAAATACGAGAGCGTGGTTAAAACTCCGCCCCAATGACCCCTCATACCCTCTTCTCTTTGCCATAGTAGCAACAACTTTCAATAAAATGCACAAAGAACCACCTTAGAAAAGTGCACTATTCTTATTGATCTGTAATACAGACAATCTAAGTACAACGGTATGCTTCCTATTTAAATGTAGCTTCAAAACACATCCCCCCGTTGTCCTTTATACAACTTGATTATCGTTCCTAATCCCGTCCTTCATGGAACTTCTGGTTAGATGGTTAATATCCATACCATGTAAAGAACAGATACACAAATAAATACGAAGTTAACATGGAAAAGTAGTAAAAGAAAATTTGTAGATTAGGAAATGGCCAATAAGTCAATGAACAAAAATTCAATTTTACTAATAATCAAAGATATCTCAATTAGAAATGCTTGCATCATTTCTTTTACTAATCAAATTAGCAAATCTGTTTTTACCACTGATAGATTCAGTGCAAGTAAAAGCATGGGTTATAAAGGTTCTCAATCTGCAACCATGCTCAAAGAGGGCAAAGGCTATCTATAAATGCAGCATGACAATCCAATTTTATGGCTCAATCCCCTTTGTGCCTGGATGATTCTGAGCATAATTTGGTGCTAGCACACATTTAATTTTTTAGAATAGAATGCCGTCCAGGGTAGATTTGCTAAAGAAACCTAAGTTTCAGGATCCACCACTTGCATAGATTCTTTTCAAGGTCCCAGAAAAGGCCCCAGCAGTTTTGTATTTATAATTTTGTAAGGGATCCAAAATTTTTATACGTGCTGGGTCCCCAAAACCTGGTCCAGCTTAAAGCCCCATTGGAGGAAAGGTGAGAGCTGTAAGGGGAAGGCCCGGCCTGTGGGCTGGGCTGGCAACTTGGGTCAAGTGAGGGCTTGGAGGAAGCTAAGAGACAAGACTCTGTGGGGAGAAACACCCGTGGGGCGGGACAGAGGCCAAAGCGAAAGACAGGTGTGCTGAGGATGCTTGAGTAGTGATGAAAGGGAGAGACGTTCAGACACAACAGCTCCCCTTTGTTCCCCGGCTAAGGGAGCAGGCTCAGTGCTAGCCACCTTGAAACATGAACTTGAAAACCTGCCCCAGCTCCTTAGAGCAGGTGTTGCCCTCGATGGGTAACCTGCCCTCGATGTGTACGCCAGTCAGCTTTGAGAAATGGGAGAACTCGCTCCCGGTCCCAAAGCAAGTGGGCAGCCCGTAGGGAATGAATCCCCTCCAGGCCTGCCCAACTCCAAAGTCCCTTTCCCCTGTGCCAGCCGCCTTTCTTATCTCACGCAGCATCATAAACCTGAGAAGGAAGGCCAACCCTGCGAGCCGCTGACAAGGGTAAGGAGCCATGTAAAGTTGTAAAACAAGAACAAAAATTAATCTCTTGGCTCAAACAGGAAATTGCTTCCGGTATTTCAAGAAACAAAGCTGGACCAGCCGAGGAGCGACACACCTCAGTTTTCCCGTTTATACGAGATTCAGCAAATTGGTCCATGATGAGACCAAGCCCCTTAACAAATGAGCTAACGCAGGCCTAATCCCAGGTAGAAGATCAAAATGTAGTTTCAGAGGAGCAGATGTAGCTCCAGGGGTTGAGCACCTGCTTCCCATGTACAAGGTCCTGGGTTAGACCCCCGGTACCTCCTAAAAAAACAAAACAGACGTAACTTCATCTTTTGCCCACCCTGAGAGCATGCGCAGCTGCCACTCCTGTCGGCTAATATATATGGGCAGGAAGGTTTCCAGGAAGAAAGGGAGTTTGGTCAAATTTAAATGCCAGCTGACTCTGCTTGGGTCTTCATAGTAAGAAACCCCAAGTTTCACGGTCCCCCACTTGTATAAACTTTCGAGGCCCAGGGAAAGGCCATAGCAATTTTGTATTCATAATTTTGTAAGGTACCCAAAACTTTTCTACCTTTTCTGGGTCCCATAAAACTGGGTCTACCTTTGAGCCTGGCTGGAGGAAAGCTGAGGGCTGCATAATCTTCCACTCTTCACAGCTCTGCTTTCCATCTACTGACTCTGAAATTCAGCTTTCTTTCTGGATGCTGTGGGCTCAGTTTCTGTGGAATGGGGACAATAAGCAAACATGCCTTGTAGGCTTGCTGTGGGGATTAAGGGGGTAGCATCTGAGAAAGATGCCAGCACAGTTTTGGGCTCACAGCAGGCGCTGTACCAAAAGCGGCTGCCATTGGGTTCTCACTCTCTCCCTGGATCATCTTAAAATCCCTGTGCTACTGACCCTCCTATTGCTCCTTGAGAGTCTTGTGGTTCGCTCAAGGTTTGGAGCACTTCCCTTGAGGGCAAAACTGAAAGGTCTCCTCAGGGAATGAAAAATAATTTTGTCAGAAAGTTCTAACCCCCTTTTGCTCATCATATCCTAGGCCATGTCCATAGGAATCACTTTAGGAAGAATACAAGCTTTGCTTGTGTGTTTGCTTCCTCACTGGGTCCTGAGTGGCTAGAACAGAGCAGACGATCCAAAAAAGATGGGTGATTGAAGAGGGCGCGTTTGTGTGGTGCCTGTAAGCTTAGAGCCTGATGTCAAATACCCTTGAGTACTAGCTCTGCCACCAGCTAGCTGGGTATCTATCCCTGTCAATCTCCCTCTTCTCTTTTTGCAAAGCAAGGACGATTACTGTGACTGCGTCATAGGGCTGCCGTGAGGAAAGACGCACTAGTGCATGGTGGTTCCATCTTCACGAATATCCAGCTGTAGCCTGGCTCTGCCCTCTTCAGCAGCAACTGGACTGGCTCATGACGGCCGATTTTCAAGCCTTGGGCGAGCATCTTGCCCTCCTCTTCCTTTCTGAATCTTCCTCCATATTGTTTTCAGAATCCCCCAAGAGCCTCTGTTGGTGCCACGTTTGGTATTTATTTCCACTGAGCAGTCTGGGGCCAGTGAAGATGTGTTAGAGGGAACATGGTCCTCGCTGTGGAAGCCTCATTGACCTTAAAGGATGCTCTGGCTTTCAGCATGGCACTGATAAAGCGTGGGGACATGTATTCTCTCTGCTGCACCTTCAATGTCTAGCACTGAATATGGGTCATTGGAGAGCCTCAAAGACTTGAAGGGATAAATGGAGCCTATAATAAGAGAGTTTCTTGTAAGCAAAAATGACATTTACTGAACAATCCAATGCAAATCCATACAGAAGTCCAAGACCTACCTACCTACCACTTTTCTCACCCAAGCCACCATCCCCTCTGGCCTGGACCCTGGCGATAGTCCCTTAACCACCTCCCTGTTTCTTTCTTGCCATTCTATCCTCCACTCTCTATAAGGGAGCCAATGATAGCCTTTAAATATCCAAGTCAGGGCATGGCTCTCCTTTCCTCTAGAATCAAATCCAGATACTGTGGCCCCAAGCCTCCGGTGTCTGCTGTGGTGTCTTTCTGCTCCTCCTATTCTCACCTCATTCCCTCCATCCCTTCTGCCCAGAACGCTCCTCCCCAGAAGGTCACCTGGCTCCCTTCTTCTCTCCTTCAGCTCTCTGCTCCAAACATGTCCTTATCAGAGAAGCTTTCCCGGAGCACCCCATCAAACAGCACCCACTCTCTAGCATTAACCCTGCTTTAAGTTTCTTAAAATACGTATCACCTCTTGACTTAATATATATGGATATGCTAATATGTTTATTGGCTGTTTTTAGAATATCAGCTCAACACGGGCAGAAACTCTGTCATACTCACTATTACATTTCCCATAGCTAGAGAAGTATCTAGGGCATGGTAGTTACTTGATAAATATTTGAAAAATGAATTAGTAGAAAATGATGAAAGTAATAACTAAAGTCACCCCTCTCCAACTTCTGCTACTATTAACGGAGTGTGTACTGTTTACCAGGCCCAGAACTGACAGATGATTTGTTCATTCGTCTGTGTATATTATCTCATTTAACCCCTACAGTAACCCCTGGAAGTAAGTCACCACAATAGGTGTTATGATGACTAATATTTACCGAGGGTTTATTCCATGCCAGACAGTGTCTATGAGCTTCCTGAATCCTCTCAGCAACTCTAGGATGTCAGTACTAGTACTAGTACTGTTTTACAGACAAGTAAACTGAGGCACAGTTTGATGACATAACCAGCCCATGCAATCAGTGAAGCAGTGGAACCAGGATTCCGGGTAAGTCAGTCAGTTTCCAAGGTGACACATACCCTTCACCCTCATGCTTTGCTCTTCAGTGGGGAGGTGGACTTGCCAGGGCTCACCAGGCCAGGAGTTTTTCCCAGTTGGGATTCACAGCCAGGTACTGCTGCCTCCAGAGTCCATGGCGCTCTTTGCACCTCACTTCCCAGATCACATCCTGCGTGCCCAGCCCCTGGCAGATGGCAGGCCTGGCGCCCCATGACTCACCCCCGCGATGCATCAGCAGCAGCCGGAAGCGGAAGTGAGGGAGCATGGGCTGGAAGCGCAGCCCTGTTTCCCACCTCAGCAGGAGGTGGTGGTGTTGGCTCCCTGGCCTGCCTGTGCCCGCAGCTTCCCGGGCCGGGGCAGCTCTGAGTCAGCGCTTGGGACCCAGCTGCGATTCCCTTTGGGACCAAGTCTGTTTTCCTTTGCCAGTGCCCCCACCCCAAGATCTCAGACATGGGGACAGGTGAATCTGAAGACACCTGGTCTGTTTCCACCTTCGGACCCACATGCCCGCCTGCCGGCAGCACTCAGAGACTAAAGCTTGTCACCAGCCCCAGGATGAGTAGGACATACCAGCAAGATCAGCCGAGACCCTGAAAGGCGTTTGTCAACCTGGCCTCCACAGTTCTTGATAAGTGGGGAAGATGCAGAAGTTTTTTTGCAATTTGATGTCCAGTTAAGGTGGAATTTTTATGCATAGAGACCAGAATGAGAAAAGACACATTCTAATGCTGGATCCCAAACCTCAGTGAAAGATGGTGTCATCCCTGCATCCCAAAGCCTATCTGATATCTGCATTAGGGGCATGGTTTCTCATCTGAGGTGACACTAATGACATATCCCTGGGGAACGCATGCAGGTCAGTGGTTGAGCACCTGCCTCCCATGTACGAGGTCCCAGGTTCAATCCCCGGTACCTCCTTAAAAATCAAATAAATGACATATCCCTAATCCATGTGAAATGACACAAGTAGGACTAATGCAAACAAGCCTAATCTGTGAGGCAGCGACATACCCAAAAGCAACAAGGGCATATGTCCATCAAAAGACACAGTCACAAATGTTCCTAGCAGTTTTAGTCATAAGGCCAAGAACAAAAACAACCCAAATGCTCATCAGCAGGGGGAAAGAGCCACAAATTGGGGTGGAGTCATACAATGGGACACCACAGAGCAATAAAAAAGAAAGGGCTGCTGAGTCAAACAACAACACGGATGTAGCATCCAGATACTGTGACACCAAAGGAGCTAGAAACAAATGTATAGTGTGTGATTCCGTTTATGTAACAGTCAAGGACAGGCAAAAGTGAGCGGTGGTGATAGAAGTCAGAATGGCACTGATCTCTAGGGGCTCCAGACTGGGAAGAGAAATGAGGGAACTTTCCAGAAATGTTCTCTTTCTTGACCAGAGAGGCAGTTACCTGGGTGTAGATATGTGTAATAATTTATTGACCTCAGGATGGGTTACATAATTTGCAGGCCCAGTGCAAAATGAAAACGCAGTACCTTTGTTCAACGTTATTAACATGGGAGCAGACGTGGCTCAAGCAGTTGAGCGCCTGCTTCCCACACGGGAGGTCCTGGGTTCAGTTCCTGGTGCCTCCTGAAAACACAAAAACAGCAAGCAAAAACAAATGGAAAAAAAAAACCCAACTCA
>JAQZBX010037913.1:0-23605 GCA_029593785.1 Cabassous unicinctus | reverse complement strand
CTGATTGAGAGGCTAAACTATGTCTAATTGCTGCCTTCCATCCATTTTTGATCCATAAAGAGAGCAATTTTATGTGGCTCTAGCTAATATGCATTCAGTGTCTGCACATGTAAATGCATGCACACGTATGTAAAGGCCTGGAAGGCTGCACACACCAAAGTGAAGCTGGTGGTTCTCCCCAGGGAGGAGGAGGGAGGGGGCAGGCAGCAGAGTGGAGTGAGAAGGCATGTTTGTTTTGCAACATTTTATAACAATGTATTCAGGAATTTTGTGAACTTAAAAATAAATGAGAAAAATAAAAAGAATAAGGTATCTCACCATGTTAGGACATGAAAAAACATTGCAGGATGCTGTTCCGTGAAAAAAAAAAAAAAAGCAATTTGCAAACAATACGCATGCTCTATGATCCCATTTTGGTGAAAATCAGTATATGTTTGAATGTGCACAGATAAAAACTGGAGGAAAAATATTCCAAATTATTAACAGTGGGGATAGAACTGCTGGCAACATTTATGTACATTTACTATGTTATACAGTTTGGTAATGTTTTCATTTAACTTTCTTAACATGGGTTACTTTGCTGGACAGAAAAAGCAAAAGATAAGGGTAAGCAAAGCTGTCTCCTTTTAGAATAAGAGCCCCAGAGATGTCCTCCTTTCTGGGGAAAGGTCTTCAGACTCACGAGTGGGTGCAGTTGATGGGGCACGGCTGGCACGTGCCCTCCTCATCTGGGAACTTCCAGATGGGCATGAAGGAGAGGTCTGGTTTCACGCCACTGGGACAGCGAGCCACGCAGAAGGGAGGGTCCTTGTAGTGGGCACAGGCTACGCACTGGTCAGCCTCCTGGGAGAGTAGGGAAGGGTTTGGAGGGGGCTGGCGCCCACACCCCTGGGCTAGCAGGATCAGGCCCTCTGGTCCCGTCCGTGCTCATCACAGCCACTCAGCAAAACTTTTCAGTCTGCTCCTGGGACACACCCGGACCACTGCGCCTACCACCCCTGCTTTCCACTCCCTCAACTGCCCTCCTTCAAAGCCTGGATCGTGGGCCAGACAGGGAAGAACACGGGAAGAACTCGAGGCCGGGGGGGTGGGGAGGGGTGGTGCATCACCCAAGGCCTGACAGCAAATAACTACTAATATTTAGCAAGCCTTTCCAGTGCTCACGCATTGTGCCAAGCCCTATTTTATTCCATTCCATTCTTACCACATCCCAGTGAGGTAGGTACTACTACAACATCCATTTTACCACGGAGAAAACCGAGGTTGGAAGCAGGGCCTAGGTTTGAGTGCAGGTAGCTTGCTGCCCGAGCCCACAGGCCTCACAGCTCCTACCTTAGCACAGCCAGGGCCAGGAGCACAGGCCTCCTAGGGACCCCTTCACAGTCTGAAGGGCCCCAGGGTCCAGCACCCGAGCACCCTTCCCCTTCCACCCACCCAATTGCGGGTCTGAGCTTGGAGCCCTCTCCAGAGCTGTTTTACCAGATCTAGCACACCCTGCAGCTTCTCGCCAACCCACCAGGTCCCTGCCAATCCCACAACCTCCATGCCCAGCTTCCAGCCCTCCTTGCTCTGGGCCCACCAGCGCCTCACCAATCCGAAGCAGGTCACCGAGCCATTCTGGGGCTGACACTCAGGGTTGCAAGGCAGACAGTGCCTGTCCTTCACATATTCCCGGGGGAGTCTGGGAGAGGGGCCAGGTGGTGAGGGGCCTGGGAGGAGCCCCTGTGCCACCCCTCCGGCCGCCCCCCTCCTCCACCCCGCATACCCCTGCAGTACTCGGCATTCTTCCACGCACTCCTGGCCCCGAAGGAACTGGCTGCAGTTGACGCACTGGGTGGGCCCTGGACCCCAGCAGTGCCCCTGGGCACACAATGGGTAGCAGACCAGGTCTTCACCCACTGCAGTGAGAAAGGGCCAGAGGGGATGCTTAAGAGAGGCCCCAGGGCTCAGCGAACTGGGGGTGGGAGCTGTGGGTGTGGCTAGAGGGTGGGGACAGGTGCTGGGCAATGCAGAGAGAGGAAGAGTTTTGAGGGTCCAGAAACAGAGAGGGAAGGGAAAGGACATGCCAAGGCATTGTGGCAGGGCCCAGCCAGAAGCCACGCTACTAGGCCAAGCCAGCCAGTGCTGTCAAGAACAGTGCATGGGGCGGGCAGAGTCAGCCCAAGTCCCAGAAGGCTGCTGCCAGAGGCTGCGGGCACTCCTGTGTGCAGGCGGGCGGGGAGCGTGCTGCACTGGGCTCGCTCTCTTACCGCACTCGTCCTCTGGCCGGTTGGCACTGTGAAGCAGGGCCTGGTGGGGGTTGCGGAAGAGCTGGTCCCAGGGCACCGTGTGTACGAAGCAGAGGCGGGCATTGTGGTGGATGAGGGCCAGCCCACTGCTCACTTCCCGCAGCGAGCGCAGCCCCAGCCAGCTGATGCCCAGCCCTTGTAGGGTCAGCGAGTAGGCGCCACTGGGGGAGGAGAGGAGTGCTCAGCTCAGGTGGCCACCACACCACACACCCCCTACTGGCTGGCAAGGGTGGCTCTCACCTTCCTCCTGCCCCAGCATACTTGGCCAACTCAGGGGAACCGCTGGCGCCCCTGGGGAGCAGGAGTACCCACCCATGCCCCTCCTCCTACAAGGCCCCTTTTCCCACGGCGCTCACTCATGCAGAACTCGTCCCCTGATTACTCGCAGGTTCTGGAAGACACTGAGGTCAGGCAGGCTGTCTGGCCAGGCTGAGATGTACAGGTAACCTGAAGGCACAAAGTGAGGCTGGGGAAGAGGGGACTGGGGTGAGGAGCCCCAGCCCCATGGTGGGGTCAGGCTGCTGGAGGCGGGACACAGAGGCAGAGCCCACCTGTGATCTCCTCCAGGGTTTCAAACACTCGGAGCTGCTCAGGCTGTAGAGGGGCTGCGTTGGAGGCGGGGTTCCTAGAAGGAAAATCAAGAGAGGAGTCAGCAGGGCCGGGAAGAGAGTGGGCACGTCCCCCCACAGCTGGTTCTACCACCGCCACCGCCACTAATACCTTCCCTTAAGCCCTTTGTCTTATACTGAACCCAGCTGTTCCTGTCCTGAACTTCAAAGCCCAGGCCCTAGTTTGGCAGGATCTATCAAAACAATATTTATATCCTTTGATCCAGAAATCCCACTTCTAGGAGTGTGGCCCAGAGACACTGGCCCCCGTTCCCAGAGGCACGTACAAGACAGAACTGTTTGTAAGAATGAAATTTGAAAATAACCTAAATGTCCATCAGCAAACAAGATCTAGCCAGACTACAGAATAAATACTAATATTGGGAGCAGATGTGGCTCAAGCAGTTGAACACCTGCTTCCCACATGGGAGGTCCCAGGTTTGATTCCCAGTGCCTCCTTAAAACAGAAAAACAAACAAGCAAACAAATGAAAAAAACAATTCAGGGAAGCTGATGTGGCTCAGTGGTTGAGCACTGGCTTCCCACAAAGTAGGTCCCGGGTTCATTCCCTGGCCCTGGTACCTCAAAAAACAAAACGAAACAAAAAAACTAATATTGGGCCCCCACCTCAATCAAGATGGTGGACTGAGAAGCTTCTGTCCAGTCACAGTAGCTTTGAAAAACCAGAAAGAACAGGCAGAAACAGCTTTCTCAAAGCTCCAGAAAACAGTTAAAGGATTGCATCAGCAGGGCAAGCACCGAATCAAGAAATAGGCTACTTAAAAGCAGTAGGACTTGTGGAGCCCTGGCTGGACCTTCCCCCATCCCCTCACCAGCTCTGCACGGAGCCAGCCAGTGCTCCCAGTGCAGGTCCCTTGTCCCAGTTCTGAAGGAAGCAAAGTAACCCTCGTGCACATACTGGGAGCATGTATGTCTGCCCCAATATGTCTGGTGGTGGCCTGAGGGACCTCCAACTTGCTCTGTGTGTAGAAGGCAGTTCACAGAGCTCTCCTACAGAACACCATGGGAGAATAGTCAAATGCTGCTTGGAGCAAGGGACTGCTGGCTGTAGGACACACAGTGCAGTGCCCGGGACCATGAAGAAACTGTTTCCTAGGGAAGAGGGGAAATTCAGAACCATGTAAACAGGGGAATTCCTAGGGTCACTCGCCCATGCCCAAGACAAGATGCATGCACAGAAAGGTTCAGGGTGGCCGCTGTGTTTTGGCCTGGAGCTATTTTCTAAACTCACTGTATGACTAAGCCCTCAAGAAGAGTACTCACATAGTTCAATCTGCAAAGACTGGGAAAGATGTTTTCTTTTTTCTTTTTTTTTTTGTTAGTTCCTCAAATTCAAGGAAATCTCTGAAATAATACTAACTATATACAAGCTTAAGGAACAGATGCCTCATATTCTAAATTCCAGAGATACGACAATAAAATATCAAAATGTCCAGGTTTCAAAAGGTTATAAAACATACAAAGAAACAGGAAGCGATGGCCCAGGCAAAGAAGAATATTAAAACATTAGAAACCATCAATGAGGAGAACCAGATCTGGGACATACCAGACAAGACCTTTCAAAAAATGATCCTGGGGAGTGGATGTCACTCAAGTGGTTAAGTGCCTGCATCTCATATACAAGGTCCCAGGTTCGATGCCCAGTACCTCCTAAAAAAACAAACCCAAACACACAAACAAAAAAACCAACTCTCACTGGGTAGCTCATGTAGCTCAATAGTTGTGTGCCTGCTTTCCATGAACCAGCTCCTGGGTTCAATCCCCAGTACCTCAAAAACAATGTCCTAAATATCCTCAAAGAGCTAAAGGAAAACATGGACAAAGAATTGAAAGTAATTAGGAAAATGATAGATGAACATAAAGAGAATATTAATAGAGATGACAGAAATTATAATAAGAAACCAAACAAAGTTGAAGATCACAATAGCAGAAATTTAAAATTCCCTAGAGGTGTTCAACAGCAGATTGGAGCTGGCAGAAGATAGAATCAGTGAATTTGAAGATAAGACAATTGAAACCATTCAGTTTGAGGAGCAGAAAGAAGAAAGAATGAAGAAAAACGAACAGAACCTGGGGAAACTGTGGGACACCGCCAGGTGTACCAATATATGCACCGTGGAAATCCTAGGAGAGGTAGGAAAGGGACAAAGAGAATATTCAAAGAAATAATGGCTGACAACTTCCCAAATTTTACAAAAGGCATGAATACATACACACCCAAGACAAGACGCTCAACGAACTCCAAATAGGATAAACCTAAATAGACCCACACCATGACATATTGTAATCAAACTGTTGAAGGCCAAAGACAAAGAAAATTCTGAAAGCCTCAAAAGAGAAGCAATGCGTCACGTACAAGGGAGCCTCAATAAGATTAAATGCAGATAGATTTCTCATCAGAAACCATGGAGGCAAGGTGGCAGGGGGATGACATATTTAAAGTGCTGAAAGCAAAAAATTGCCAACCAAGAATTCCATAGCTAGCAAAATTCTAATAATGAAAGTTGGTGAGGGTACCACAACACTGTGAACGCGATTAATCCCACAGAATGGTATGCTTGGGAGTGGCTGAAATGGGAAAGTTTATGTTGTATATGTGTTTCCACAACATAAAATTTAAAAAAAGAGCAACTAAAGAGGCAATGACAAATACAATGATCCTGGAGCAAAGGAGGAGAAAAGGCTCAAATTGACATTATTGGGACCTGTGGAAAAAAATGGAATATTGGCTGTAGCTTTCTATCAGTGTTCAATTTCTTGGACTTGATAAATGTACTTAAGGTGGTTACATAAGTGGATATTCTTGTTCTAAGGAAACCTAAGTGTTCAAGGAGCATGATGTTTACAATCTACACTCAAGCGTTCAGGAAATGGGTGCATAAACAGAGATGGATATACAGATAGAGGGAATGATATGGTAAATGCAGCAAAATGTTAAAATTGATGGCTATGAGTATCTGGGGGGGAGGAGCATGTTGGAGTTTTCTATGGGGTTTGTATTATTTTTGTAATGATCCTATAGGTTTGAAAGTACTTCAGAATAAAAAGTTAAAACAACAGCAGCAACTAATATTTAGGAAGTCTTAGTATACGTCAGGCACTGTCCTAAGAGCTTTACAATATTAATTCATTCAAACTTTATAACTACATTAGGAAGTAGGGACTATTATCGCCCAAATTTACAGATGAGGAAACTAAGAGACTGAGAGGTCACACGACTAATAAGGGGTAGAGCCAGGTTTCAAAACCAGGCAGTCCTTGCGTATTTTATATCAATTACATTTCTTGAAGTTGATAATTGTACTTAATGTGGTTATATAAGTGAGTATCTTTGTTCTTAGGAAATACATGTGGAAGTATTACGCGATAAAGGAGCATGATGTATACAACCTACTCTCAAATGTTTAAAAACTGATAGATAGGTAAATAGACAGGTAGCCAGGTAGGCAGGTAGGTAGGTCAAATGATATAACAAATGTGGCAAAATGTTAAAAGTTGGTAAGTCTGGGTACTTGGTAGCGGGTATATTGGAGTTCTCTGTATTATTTTTGCAACTTTCCTGCAAGTTCGAAATCATTTCAAAATAAAAAGTTTCGTTTCATTTTGTTTTTTTTTAAATAAAAAGTAAAAACAGAGAGTCTTGCTCCCAAGCCGGGGCTCTCAGCTGCTACTCTTTGCTGCCACCTGCTCCATAGCTGTGGAAAGAACGAAGCAGCTCCACATCATGACCAGCTCTCAAAAGTAAGGGGTGAACTCACTACCACCCAGTTTCCATAAATGGACCCTCCAACCAAACTACCGAAACAATGTTTCTCTCTCTCTTTGTCTGTGAACAAGTAAGTGGTCTGGAGTGACACACACAAACTTAACAATGGTCCCCCCTCTGGGAAGGGGAGTAGAGGTAGAGGAAGTGTGGAAGGGGAATCTTCTGCTTGTATTAATGTATTTTTATTGAAGTATAATTTATACACCATAAAATGCACAGATTTTTAGTGTACATTGATGAGTTTTGACAAATGCACCCGCCCATATGTCCGCCACCCCGATATACAGAACATTTCCATCACCCAGAAATTTCCCTTGTGTCTGTTTCCAGTGCCCCCGCCCCGGGCAACCATGTTTTGATCTCTATCACCAGAAAGTGGCTTCACCATTCCAGTGCCCTGCATAGACGGGCCCACACTGTAGGTACGCTCTCCTGTCCAGCTTCTTTCACTCAACATGGCATTCCTGAGATTCATCCATGTTAATGTGTGAATCAGTAGTTCATTTCTTTTATGCTGAGTAGAATTTCATTGGCTCGCTATATGTGTGTTTATTCGTTCACCTACTGATGGACATTTGGGTTGTTTCCAATTTGGGGCCATCGTGATTAAGGCTGCTATGAATTCAAGGGGAATTTTTACTTTCTCTGGATGGCTTGACCTCTTTACAAGTGCATGTACCTGGATATTTACTCTGGTCCCCCACCTGCCTCCGTCACCTTCCTGGCCTCCTCTTCAGGACCCCCGTCTGCCCCAATGCTGCTCAGGCCATCGTGCCTGCCTTCAACCCCATGTGTCCTTACCCATCAAAGCTCTCCGGCAGAAACACCAGGCTCCCAAAGATCTTCTTGCAGCCAGCAAACTCCTGGATATTGGCGCTGTTGACCGCTCTTGCCTCCCGCAGGTGCTCCATGCCCAGGCCATAGCACACTGTGGGGAGTGGGCGCAGGAGGTGAAGGCACCTTCCCAGCCCATTGCGGGACTGACTAGCGGCCTCGTGGGGCGCGAGGAGCTCAAACTCCTGGGTCCTCTCTGAAGTCCCCTCCTGGGGCCCCGGGAGCTCCTCCCCATAATGGCCACAGATCTGCAGGAGCTTGTAGACTGACCTGTGGCAGGCCAGGGGCAGGGGCGGTTGGAAAAAAGGACTGGGTCCCAGGAGAGTCCGAGGAAGGGTGGACAGAGTGGGCTAGGCCAGGCCAGGTGTGCAGAGGTACAGGGACGGGGGTCTGGCCCAGGGGGTGCCAAGTGGGTACCTCGGGCACAGGGCTTGCTGCATTTCTCACACCGCTGTGTCCCATCCTCAGCCGTCACCTCTTGGTTGTTCAGGGGGCAGACCAGGGTGCAGGAGCCCACATCCGTAGACAGGTAGTTGTCTGAGGAGACCAGGAACAGGCTTGTGCCCTGGGCCTCCACGCCCTGCCGTGGGCATAGTCACCAGGCCCCGGTATAATAAGAATGACAGCAGCCAATCCTGAGATGCCCTACTACACGCCAGGCACCGTTCTAAGCGCTTGACACTCATTTATTCTTCACACAACCCTAGGCTGCGTTCCCCGTTTGCAGAGTTATAACTCACTGAACTTACTAACTTACAAGGTCACAGTGGTAGTAAGTGGAGGAAGACAGGCTGGCTCTACGCTCATGCTCCCGACCACCTTGGGGAGGGCACAGCCAGACCCTCAGGGCCCACCCCTCTCTCCCATGAGATGCCCGGGTCCCAGCCCAGTCCCAGGGAACCCTGGCACTCACAGGGACAGGAGGTCACACAGCTGGCGCCGAACGTGTAACGGCCCTCGGGGTTGGGCATGGACTCAAAGGTGTCCGTGTTGTAGGTGACCAATGCTGGGCAGTGTAGCTCGCAGATGCCGCTGTGGTTGAAGTGGAGGCAGGCCTGGGAGGGTGGGCAGCTGGGGGTCACCAGGCTGCCTCTCCCTGGTGTGCCAGGGGCCACAGGGAAGGACCAGGCAGGGTGCCCCTCCCCAGGCACCACTGGGGGCTGGGGCCCAATGAGCACAGGGCAGAGGCACGTACCAGGCAGTCGGAGTGCTTGGGGCCTGTGCAGCCGGCAGCACACTGCTCGTGGCAGCAGTCCGTGGGCAGCAGGCCCTTGCAGCGGGCACAGCCGCTGGCACAGATGGTGCGGGTCACTGTCAGGCAAAGGTAGGATGAGGCACCAGACCCTCACCAGCAGCACCCCCGGTGGCGCTGTCCTGCCCCAGGCATAGTATCCAGCCCCTCCTATGCCATCCTTATCCCACCCTGTTCCTAGTCCCCTCTAAGACTCACAGCTCTGACAGTTCTCGGAACTTTCCCCCCAGCAATAGGAGGCACCACAAGCCAAAGAACAGGGCCTGCCTGGGGAGAGAAACAGAGAGAGACGGTGAGAGAGCTGCGTCACAGTGAGCCAGAATGGCTCCTGAGGAGAGGGAGACCAAGAGGCAGGCTGCACAGTGAGGGAGCGACCAGACAGGAAAACAAAGACACCATCTAGAAGCAGAGGGAGCCTGAGAGGCGGCAGGAGGGGCTCAGGACGAGGCACCGGGTAGGGTCAGTGGCTGGGAGGCTGGAAGCCAGGCATTTGGGGTCAGGGGGGCAGACGGGGGCCTGGCTTACAGGTCCGGGAGCGGTTGGTGTCCACCTGCACGAAGGGCAGTTGGTTGTTCTTGTGGAAGATGTCCTCCCACAAAATCGTGTCCTGGTGGCAGAGCTGGGGGTTCCGCTGGATCAGGACCCCTCCCTTCAGTATCTCTGTGGAGTGGGCAATAATCAGGGGACCCTCTCTCCACTGTCTCCTCTCTGCCGTCCCATGGGGTCCTCCTGCCTCCCAGGAGCAGGAGAACTCTTACTCCCCAGGTTCCCTGGCATGCACGTCCAGAGGTATTCTTTGAAATGACCCTCAGCGCACCCCAAATGCACATCCATGTTTTCACAGATGAACAAACTCGGCCCAAAGGAGGAGTGAGTTGCCTATGCCAGGGTCAGATGTCCACGCCACTCTCCTTTTCTCTAGCCTTTACTTTGTGCACACTGCTTTGCAGTTAAAATAGAGACTTTGGGGTCAGAAACCCAGCTTCACCACTAACTAGCTATGTGACCTTGATCCTCTCTAAGCCTCAGTTTTCTTATCTGTAAATGGGAAGAACACTGATGGTTCCCTTGCAGAATTGTAGCAAGACTGAAATGGGATTGTTCATGCAAAGTGCCTAGCACCCAGAGCTTTGGGACACTGGCAGCTCCAGGGCCACCAGGTACAGTTACACAGGTTGTTCACTGCACACATGTACTCAGCCAAGTGGGGGCAGAAACCTAACTTGTATTCTAATTATCAAGCTGCTCGTGCTGGTGCAAGCTGTGACTTTCTAGAAGGAAAAGGAACCTTTTCTAATTTGCATAAGTGCTCCTTCCCCAGCTCCACCTGCAACCACCCAGAGGGGGTACTGTTTCTAATTCATACAAAGGCACCCCATGGCTAGCAGAGGCCCTGGTCAGCTCTCAATACCCCTGAGAGGGCTTCAATGACAATGATGACCACCTGTGAGGCTTCGAAGCTGCAGCTCCCCCAGTCCTTCTGGAGCAGCCCTGGTGGCGGGGGTGGCATGTTCTGGCAGGTCTCCATTGTCGAGCACAGCCAGGGCATAGCGGTCCTCGAAGAGCTGTGTGCCTCTCACGATTCGCAGCCTCTGCAGGGGGACCTGCCTCACCTGGTTGTGGGCAATGAGCACATAGCCTTGCACCTCCTGGATGTCCTGAAAGGGGACAGGGCAGGGCAGGGGCTGAGACAGGTCTCCTTAGGGCTGCCCGGCACTTGGGGATCTTGTGCAAGGTCCCCGGCCACCTGAGCAGTCTCCCTCCCTCGGGTATAAAATGGAAAGCAAAAGCTGCTCCCGCCCTGCCTCACCAGGATCCTGTATGATTGAGAAAGACAATGGCATGGGGAGCATTTTTAAACTCTTAGCATGTGCCTTGCCTTCTCCATATCTCAGTTTCCCCATCTGTAAAAGGAAAGACCTACACGAGATGATGTCTGGGGTTTGACAGACCAAGCAACGCCCACATGGCCCCACTCCAAGATGCCTTGGACACAACCCAACAAGTTGGTTTCAACCCTCTCACCTCCTCAAAGCCCTTTCACATACATTTCCCAGTTGGTGGGCCCAAGGAAGAAGCAAAGTAAGCAGACTGCTCCCATTACATCAATAGGGAAGCAGAGACCCAGTGAGGCTAAGGGTCTGGACCACATTCCCACAGCTTGTCGTGACAGAACTAGATCTGGAAGACATGTCTCCTATCAGCTCTTTCCACTACTCCAAGCATGGCATGGTGGCTGGGAGAATTGGATGGGGTTGGTGGTCATGTTAGCAAAAGAGCAAAACATTTAGCAGAGGAACTGCTAAATTTAGCATTCCACCCAGAGATGTCCACTGCCAGCCATACTAGAAAAAGGGAATGAATTGGTCTTGCAGCAGAACAGATGGGGGTTGGATATTAGAAAGAACTTCCTGGTTGAGTAACTCACAAGAGAAGAAATACAGGTAAGGGGCACAAGCATCCTCTTCCTGCACCTACCTATAAGCTGAGGGCTCGGCCCAACTGGAGGCATGGGCTCGGCTGGGTTGCCCATGGGACTCACCTGCAGGAAGGAGAGGCTGGCATTGGCAGGCAGGTAGGTGAGCTCCAGGTTACCCTGTACCACCTGACAACCCTGATAGAGGTGGCGGAGCATGTCCAGGTGGGTCTCAGGACTGGCCGGGAGCTGCAGCTTCATGTCTGTACCGGTGCACACTGCAGGGGGGCAGAAGATGGGTCAGAGCTTCTCTGACCTGGTTGCGTGGCTTCCACACTCATCACCCCCACCCAAATTATGCCTTTTCAGATGGCGAGAAAGCGCGACTCAAGTACCGCTTCTTCCGTGTTCCTTGTGCCTGCAGAGTTAACAGAAGAAAACTTGGGTATCTGGGAAGGAAAATCAGGGATAGTCTCCAGGTTGGGCCCATCCTGAGAGCACCCAGAGCAGGCCTTCTGTGCCAGCCCCATAGCACTTGCGTACCCGCCCAATACAGGGTGTTGGCTGGCAAAGAAAGACTCCCTTTGTCCCATAGGCCACAGCCCAGGGCTGAGGGGTAAAAATCCCCCACAAGAGGAGATGAATCATGAATCCTCTGGATACCCTCTGACCGTCTCCCAAGCAAACAAACTCAGGGCATTCTCCCCACTCCATTCCAACACCACCCACGTGCCAATCTCCTGGCAAGAGATACCCACTCCCCCAATGCCACCCAGAAAGTGGGGAAGGAGGGTCAGCTGGAGTCATAGCTGGTGAAAAGGGGCAACTGAGGACCTGGTCCCTGCAGGGACTTCTGGAATTCCCCAAGGCAGAGCAAAGGAGCACCATACCCCAGCTATGGGCATCCAGATCCCGGCTGCAGATCCTGGGACAGGGCGATGCCTGCTCCCAAGGCTCCTACGCTGGCACCCTCACCCATGCCACCTCCACAGATCAAGATTCTGGAGCCAGCTGGCAGAGCCTCTGCCACGGAACTCCTGCCACAAGGGCACAACGTCAGCCCTGGGTACCTGCCCCAGTGCCAGCCATCAGTCACAGGGCATCAGGATGAACTGCTCTAGCTGGCCTACCTGCCCCCAGCCTGGTGTCCCTGGGACCAGAAGAATCCACGGAGCCTCGGGAGCCCAGAGGGGGTAAACCACCCTGGTGCAGGGTGCACTTGGGGAAGCAGCTGGCACCAGGCCTGCCAGCAGGGGGGAGATGAGCCTGTGCCCAGCTGAACCTGTTTTTCTGCTCTGGTGAGGAGATGAATCACCTGGCATGTCTTGTCCGGGAGGGTGTGAGAATGGCAAGTACAGGGGGCGGAGGGCACCCTCAGACACACAGGCCCACAGGTGCCTGAGCTGCCCAGAATCCTTTCAGTCACTGTTCCGCCTCCCATGGACTAAATGCCTATTTGGGGGGACAACACAGTAGCTGGCTTTGAGGTCCAACACCAGAGCCCCTGCTTTCCAAGCAACTTGGAGTCTAACAACAAATCCTAGGGGGTATTAGGGGATAGCACCCTGCCTCCAGAGAGCTGGAAAAGGCTGGTAGGGCAAGCCCCTGGGTTCCTGTCCGGGCTGGTGGCCATGAGCTGGTGGTCTTCCTGTAACGTCCAGAGTGGCCTCTCTTCCCACCCCTCTGGGCAGTGTGGGAAAGAAGCAAAGGGCCCAGAAATAGAACTCAAGGGTTCATCTCCTGGACTGAGGAGAGAGAGACTATCAGGTCTCCCCTCTCCATGCCTCACCCACCAGCACCCCCTCCTTCCCCAGCCCCTCCCCCCAAGTCCCAAGAGAAACAGGAGCCTGGGGTGGCAGGCCAGGCCCAAAATAACGCCCTGCTGCCAGGACCTCCCCCGGCCTCGGCAGCTTCAGCTGCTTTACAGGCACAGCTGTCTCCAGGCCCAGACCCCAGGCCCCGGCCCAAGCTTGGGGGACAGGGACCAGCAGGTCTGGGGCAGGGACTGTCTCCACCCCCTGTGGCCCTCTGCCACCTCCAAGGGACACCAGCTGTGGCAGCCAGGCAATAGGAAAACAACAACAGAAACTAGGAGCAACTGCATTAACTGGGCGCCTACTGTGTACCCAGCTGGCACTCAGTGGATCTTATAACATCTTCCAGGGACTAGGGCTGCCAACTCTATCTTGTAAAGAAGAAAACTGAGGCTGGCAGGGGTTAGATTCTCCCAAGAACACAAAGCTTGTGAGCAAGAAAGACAAGATGTAACCTCAGGTTTGTCTCTGACTTTAAAGCCCACATTCCTTCCACTAGACCTAACTGCACACACACAAAAACACCCCACATGCCACGCAAACATAAATACACACTCCCTCTCCTGGTGCCACGGATAAACATTACAGGACTCTGGGCAGGGCGGGGTGGCTGGGAAGGGCTGGGCTGGGCAGGAGGATTAGAAAGGGAGGGAGCCCCGCCCCACTATTTGTTTACCTGATTTTAAATCGGATTAAGACTTTTTTTTTGCAGACAGGTAGTAAATTGGGTACACTGAGGCCTACTCCCAGGGAGCTAAAGGCTTGCTGGCTAATACCCCTGCCAACCTGACATGAGGGTAAGAAGGTCTTCTTGACACCCCCCGCCTCCCATCTCCCTCCCACTCCCCCATCTCTACACCCACCTCCCCCATTTATTTTCTTGGGTGCTAAAGATCCTAATTTCACACAGGGAAGCGCTATGTCTCCAGGACACCCGCCCCTCCGGAGCCCCAACCTCCAAACTCCATGGCAGGACCAGGCCAGATCAGGCCAGGGCACATAGGGAGCTGGGTAAGTGCTCGCTGAGTGAATGAATGAAGTCCAGCCAACAGCATCCGAGTCAGAAGGGACGGCTGAGGTCAGGGCATCCATCCCTCATGTCCCTTCTGCTGACCTCGGTGGTCAGGGTTTGGTCCCAGCGCAGGGATATCAGGCAGGTTCTCTCCTCCCCACCAAGCTTCAGCCCCAGCTGCTTCTCTTGCTCACCAGCATGGAAGCCAACACTTCCTTTGGTTTCTATGAACACTACCAGGAAAACAACCTGCACACCCGCCCCCCTCGCCCCCTCCAAGATTCACCTCCCCAGGTCCTGAGGCCAGAGGTCACTGCTGTCACTCTGGGACTCACCCAGCCACTCGTGCCTAGTGTATGGGGCCTGATCTCAGGCTCTTGGCCACTCAGTGGGTGACCTTGGACAGGTCCCTAGACCTCTGGAGCCTGGGATTCCTCATCTCAGCTCCTCCAGGGCAGGGGCTAAATGAGACACATCTCTATGCTGCAGGGCCTGCTACCCAGGAGGCCTTCAGATGATGAGCAGTCACTGACCTGAACTTGGCAGTAAGGCAGGGATAATGAAAACAGCTCTTTTTCTCCTCAGAAGTTAAGTGAGAGTTAACTCAGTTCAGTGAGATAAGGAACAGAAAAGCAGTCTGTAAACACAACAAGGCTTTGTCAACAGAACTGGGACAACACAAACATTAGCTAAATAATTCTCCCTCTTCCCTGAGAACACACACCCCCTCGCTCCACCTCACCTCTTCCCAGGGGTGGTGAGGACAGGTGGCCAGCAAGAGATGGAGGTTTCATGCCAGAGGGACTTCCCACCGGCTGAGGGTGGGGAAGGGGATCTCTTTCCAGATCATTCTAGCCTCCCTGGAGGCAGGCACAACTACTCTGGGCCCCAACCAGCCCCCCAGGCCCAGCTCCACACTGGTCCCTCACACTTCCGCCCCAGCTGTCTTCCCTCCGCCCACAGTCCTGCGTGTCCCAGTGGTCTCTGCCTCCTCCTGCCCTCAGTCCCTGCCGTGATGGGAGGGCCCAAGAAGAAGGCAAGCATGGGCTGGATGAGGAGAGAGAGGGCTCCGGGGCCAGGAGGGGACCTCAGGGCCCCAGCTGGGGGAGAGTGTGGGCGGGAGACAGCCCCACTTTCTATAGCCTAGATAAGTGGATGGGAAGGTCACCCACCCTAATAACCGAGCCCTGCCTGGCTGCCTCTAAGCCAGGGCTTTGCTCTGCCCATTCCTATGGAATGGAGCAAGACTGATCAACTCCTGAGGCCTCCTTTCTAGAGTCCAAACATGCCCTGGACGTTACTGCTTCGCTGGGGAGCCTTGAATAAAATGCTTCATTTCTCTGAACTTCAGTTTTCTTATCTGCACACCGACTTACAGGACCTATGCAGAGATGAAATGAAGCTGCCTGCGGGTAAGAGCCTGGTACATAGGAAACACTCGGTATATTTTTTCAAAGTTAAGGCGTCTGAGAGCTTAATACAGCAGGAGCATGGGTGATCCCAAACCAAGAGTAAATAACAAGTGCTTTGTGTTTGACACCAGAATGCAATATGCTTGCTGTTTACATTCGATCCCATCTTTCCTATTGTTTTCTCTTGAAACAAGGTTACTTTTCCCAAGCATAGTAAAAAGAGGGAAGGAGGCTGCTGGGAGAACCATACTGGAAATAAAATGAGCACTGCAAGATTAAAAAAAGAAAAAAAGAGGATGTATTTGCTGCAATTTTACAAAGACTTGACCTCTCAGAAAGGATCCAGCAAAATCCTGACCCTCTGAGCCTTCTGCAGGTCTCCCCTTCCCCCCCCACATTCCTGCCCCTGCCTCGGCCACGGGATATATAATAATAGGGGTGCTCCCATGGGATATACAATAACAGGGGTGCCCGAGGCAGCTGGGTGGTGTGCTGTGGCTTTAACCATTCCCCACACACCACACGCAGCCGTGCAGGCTGGGGGGTGAGGAAGACGTGAGGAGCCCTCAGATCCCAGCTCTGCAGCAAGCCCGCCGCTCCCGGCCTGCGAGGAGGACAGCAGCTCGGCCCGACAGCCCAGCCTGGCCTCACGCTTCTCCTCAGGAGGTCAGGGCTGAAGACAGGGAGAGAAAGGGTGGGCAAAGAGAACAGAGAAGGCATGGGGCCACCTCCTGCTGTTTACAGCACCTTGAGGGAATTCCTTGAGAGGGCAGAGTTCAGCTGAGTCCCCAAGTCGGCAGGGAGACTGCTGTTTGGCAACACAGAGCCCCGACACACAAACACACAGACCATACAACTCAGGAACACCCCGGCAAAGGCACGCAGCGCAGCTTCGGACACCCACGTTGACTCTCTCTAGATAATGCGGCAATGCCTGGACAGAGGAGCCCTCAGGCGACACGCGGGACCTGATGCCACCCCCCACCCCAGACTCCCTGGCCTGTGGAGACCACCCACCACTCTCCAAACACTCTCATTTTGTCTTCCCCACAGCCCAGGGATGCACCGAGCAGTTCCTATTGTTCCGGGCAGATTAATAGAGTGATTTCGAGTGAGCGGCTGGGGTTGCATTGGGGCCCCACTGCTTACTGGCTGTTCCTGAACCTCCTTAAAGGCCAGGTCTTCACCTGGACATTGGAAACAGGACTCCTCTCCCAGGGTTGTTGAGGGTTAAAGGAGGGAATGCACAGGACCTGGCACAGGGTTTACCACCAGGACACGTTTATCAGTATTGCCTACAGGCGGATAGAGACCCCTTTCAGAGGACACCCAGCCCCCCACATCACCCCTCCCCACACACAGTGTGAAGGAAGAGGCAGGCCAGCAGGCAGGCCCTCTGCATACCCCCGTTCTTATCCCCCCACCAAGTGCCCAGGAAAACCTCCCTTGGAACGCTTCCACTTTATGCACCAGACCATGAGACCCCACCACCACTCCACACACGCCCCAAGGTCAGGAAGCACCCAGTCCAGGAGGCGGCCCTAAAGAAACTTGTTCAAAACAAACCGTCAACCCCTCCCCTTACTCCAGACCCCAGCATGAGGCAATTCTGCAGCCTCCTGCCCCTTCTCCCCAGCCCCGGGCTGGACAGGTTGTTCTCCCTGCCTCCCCTCTCTACACCTGGCCCTGCTTTGAGCTGGCGTCACCCAACTCTAGCCGCTGAAGCGGAGTGGGGAGGGGACGGGGAGGGACAGGGCAGAGGGGACCCCCCAAAGGAATCCAGCCCAGTCCAGTCTGGAGGCGGAGGCTGCCAACTGGAAAACCTTTGCCAAAACTTGAAGGGGTTCAAGGGGAACACACACACATACACCACGCAATGCTCCCTTGGGGGGCAAGCTTTCTGAACAATTCCTGAGAACTTTTCTGACAAGTTCCCGGAGTCTGGGAAGCGCCAGTCCCTTGAATGGAACATCTAGGGCTAATTCGGTGTAATTGCCCCCTGCCCCACCTTCTTTCGCCCCCTCCCACCGCCCGAGGGCCCAGCTATCCCCAGCGCCTCGACTGTCCACAACTCGGGGTCGGGAGAGCTCGTATGCCCCCGCCGCCCGCCCCCGTCCGGGGATCTCTGCGGGGGGATGCAGGCTGCACGGGCTTCGGTCGCTGCTCCATCCCCTCCCCACGCCAGACCCACCTTGGGTGCCCGCGGCTCTGGGGGGCAAGAGGGCGAGGAGGAGCCCCCAGTGGCACCAGGCCGCCAGCTCCATGGTGCTCACAGCGGCTCCGGCCCCATGGCTCCGGCTGGACCAGGCTGGGGAGTGTGGGGGCAGCCGGGGGGCGAGAGAAGGGGGCCGGGCACCCTGGGGAGGGGCGTGCGGCGGCCTCGGGGGCTTCTTCTTGTCTCTGTGGCCACGGTGGAGGGGAATCTCAGCTCCACAACTTCATTCTTGTACTTCCTCAAGGCAGCCCTCCTCCTCCACCTCCTCCTCCTCCTGTGATTGGGAGCAAGCGCGCTCGCAGCTCGCCCCCCCCACCCCCTCCAACTGCATTCCAGCAAGTCTCTGGGAGTGGCAACTCCCAGCTTCACTTTCTCCCTCCGCGCAGGCCTGCCGTGTGCCGCTCCCAGCGCCCGGGCGCCCGGGTTTCCCGCAGCAGTTCTCAAACATTTCCACGAAGAACCCTAAAAGCAGAGGAGAGTGAACGGCCCGCCTCTCCTGGGATTCTGGGGGAATTCTTTAGGGGCCGACTGCCATCCTTCCCTCCAAGTCGCAGGTTTTAACTTAAACATTCCTGGCGAGTTTGCAGCCTACTCCGTCACATGCCTATTTGTCTTAATATCAAATAATGGTTTTCCCCCCGCATGCTGAAGTAAAATTGGTAATCAAGGAAGGGGATGTGTTGTATTTAACTTCTGGCTTCCAGGACTCCCTGGCTTGGCTTCTGGAATCCTTTAGTTATCTTCTCTAGTCTTAAAGGGATCTATAAATCTGGGGAGAGGAGTTCAAATTAAAAAGGGCTCTTGTAGCCGCCAATTGAGTCAAGGTTTCTTCCCGGCTTCCGGTCCCTTCCCTTTTATTACCGTGTTGCATTCCAGCTCCCCACCCTGCATTCCACCTGGAGCCCCTGACCCTGTCCTAAGGCCCAGTGTGACTAGGGTGGAGAGGGGGGTAGGAATGGAAAGGAGGCATGTTTTTGATGGAAATTCCAAGGAAGTATTGCATGGGACATATTTATAATAACAAACTATTCGTTGTTTATCTGAAATTCAAATTTAACTGGGCTTTCTTATTTTTATTTGCTAAATCTCGCAAGTCTTAATGGAATACCCTAGCCAACAGCAATGTTGTGCTGGTGAAGACGGGGGTCAGAGGCACCTGCTGGGAACTGGAGAATGAAGGACACTAGAATTTCCTAAAGAGCATCCATGTGCCAAACACTGAGGGGTGGTTGAGAGCAGCAGGGTCTCTGGGATCAGAATGACCTGGGTCAAATCTCTCAACTTTGCCACATATTAGCTGTGTGACCTTGGGCAAGTGACTGAGCCTTCTGGGTCTCAGTTTGCTCATCTGTAAAATAGGGTCTGTAATGGCATGTGGCAAACTGTGCTAGGGTTTAAATGAAATAATGCTCCTGAAGCATTTAGCACAGTACCTGGCACATAGTAGCTGTTCAGTAAATAGTCCAGATTTGGTTATACTGGGGCAGATCCAGGTTTTGTTGGCCCTGAAGCTTATATAATTTAGGAGATGCTCTTTTAAAAAAGAAATACAAAGTTATGAATACAAAATTAAATACAGGGAAGCGGGTGTGGCTCAATCGATAGAGCTCCCGTTTACCATATGGGAGGCCCCGGGTTCGCTTCCCGGGGCCTCCTTGTGAGGGCAGGCCGGCCCGCGCGGCGCGGTGGGCTAATGCAGCAAGACCTCACAGCAAGGGGGAGATAAGAAGACACAGAAAAAAACACACAGTAAATGGACACAGCAAACACAAGCAGCAAGGGGGGGATAAATAAATTAATTAATTAATTTTAAAAAAATTAAATACAAAGATGGTAGCACAACATTGTGAATATAATTAACACCCCTAAATTATATATTTGAATGTGGTTAAAATGGGAAATTTTAGGTTATATATATGTTACTAGAATTTAAAAAAACAAACCATAGGACTGTACAACATGAACAGAGAACCCTAATGGACTATAGACTGTAGTTAATAGTATAATTATGATAATATTGCTTCATCAATTTAACAAAGGTACCACACTAATGCAAGGTGTTAATAATAGGGGAAACTCTGTGTGTGTGAGGAGAGGTGAGTATTTTCTGCATGATTTTTCTGTAAATTTACAACTTACCTCATAAAAAAAACAAAATTTAAAAAAAGAAAAAAAATTAAATACAGAATTAGGCCTATGCATGCAAATGAGAGGCCTGAACTTTAACCTTTATTAAAAAACCCCCTGGCAAGTCCCTCTCTGTCTCTAAGCAGTAATGTTCAAACTACAGGTCAGGATCATCCTTAGAGGCTCCTGAAACCAATTTAGATGATCAAGACTAGCTCTTTTTTAAGAACGAGAATGAAATAGAAAATATCTGAGAGCATCACACGGAGTAAGAATGTAGTAAGGGTAAGTGTGGTTAGGATGTGTGTCCCAGTTGGTGATTTAAAAAGGATTTATTCCTTGGATCATAGTCACAGATGTTTGGGAAACACTATTGTTCATGGGGACACAGTAGCCCTTCAGGATGCGCATCAATATTCTTATTTCCTCTAGGTGTTAGAATTAGGCCTGGGGAAACTGAGGCTCAAAAGAGTTAAGCAATTTGCCCGGTACTGTCTCAGGGTTAACTAGAGAAAAGCTGAACATCCAACAAAACCAGCCCCTCATCCCCATTCCAGCATACAGCCCAGGACCTCAACCCACGTGCCGTAAACCCACTGCTCTCAGCCCTTCTGGAGAAAAGGTGCTGACCTGGCTCCAGGAGTCACTTGCTGGTCACATACTCGAGGGAAGGCTTGCACCTGGACCAGTGCACATGCAGCCTGCAGGAGACCATCAAGATGTTAAGGTCAGGGTCAGGGTCTCCCCTGGAGCCTGCCCTTCCCCAGCCCTTGTGTTAGGAAAGGCCTGTGCAGCCAGGAGAGCTGCTGTCATGCCATCCTTTACTGGACCCTTCCCTGTGCCACTCTCTGTCCTACATCCACCTTCCTTATTCCACTGGGTCCTCGAGGCACTAGAAGTGGCTGTTATTGTTCCCCATTTTTCAGAGGCAGAACCTTGAGATTCTGAAAGGTAAAGGAACTTGTCCAGAGTCACAGAGCAGAGCGGACCTGAAGCCCAGGGAGGCTTTGGCTTCATCCATTAGGTTCGAGAGCTCCGAATCGAGGGTATCATGAATCCACCCTCTCCCCAGACCCCTGCAGGTTTGCCAGAGGAGACTGCTCAGGGTAACTACTGGTCTCTCCCTCCATGAAGATCCTGCCTCCACCGGGACCCCGCCAGAGCAAGCCCCCCTCTCTGCATCGGAGAGCTCAGGAAGAAACCCCAGGCTGGCAGACAATGCTCAGTGCTAGTGGGCTGCCCAGAGAGGCGGAGCCAGCCAGAGTGGGGGCAGAGAGGGGGTGGGGGAGGAGCTGGGGTCAGAACTCACGCCCTGGGGAGGAGGCTCGAGAGGGGCCGAATCTACCAAAGAGAATGAGCCTATTCAGAGCCGGAAAGGAAGGGGAAAAAACCTTGTCTGGTGTTTGACAAGAGGAGAGGAAGGGGGGCAGGGGTGGGCGCTGCTGATTCGATTCTCCCCTCCGCTGTCCCTCCAGCAGGGCCTGACAGGAGAGCCAAGGAAAGAGGATGTCTGAGGACAAAGACTGAGAGGGGGAGCTTCAAGGGGTGGGGGGCGGGGAGGGCTGTTTGTTGGAGGAGCCCAAGAGTCTGAGAGGGGCCTAGAGCGAGGGAGGCTGGGGTCCAGAGGAAGGGCGTGACCGCAGGTCAGAGGGGAACAAGCCAAGGGCCAGAGGGGCAGGTGCGGGAGATTTGCCCGAGAAGATCTTTGGACAACAGGTACCGGGTCTGTGGACTGTGGCACTGAAGAGGCAGGGCCAGGACTCTGGCTTACAGAGGTGACCTGCAAGGGTCTGGAACCAGCAGCCCGTGAAAAGCCAGTCAATCATTGACCAGCCGCTGAGACTTGGGGCACATGAGGCAGTGTGTGTGTGTGTGTGTGTGTGTGTGTGTGTGTGTTCGCACAAGAGTCTCCTACTCCCTTCCACCTACCTCACCAGCCGGCAGGGGGTCAAAGGACTGAAAACAAACAGAAGAAGGGAGGGGAAGGTCCACAGTTCGAGGTCCAGGCCTCAAGCCAGGGCCTAGCCCATAGGGCCTGTAGTCTGGAACATGGATCACAGGGGAAGTATGTATATGAATTAGTTCACCGGAAGGAGTTCATGAGATGAGCAGGTGCAAGGCCTCCCTGGGGCCATTGGAAAGTAACTTGGAAGCTTCTGATAAGATCCATCCTCCTTCCTAAAGGTGGCCTTTTACAAACATTTGTAACCTAACCACGTGGGAGGCCGCTCCCCCAGCCCAGGGTTAGCAAAGGGGCAGAGGCCAAACTCACCAGACACTCCAGCCCTGGTCATGCTGGTGGCCCCTTCAGCCCCTCTCACCCATCTGTCTCAGGAATGCAGGCCCTGAAAGAGTTTGCCTTTCTCTCTCCCTGCTTTGTAGAAACAAAATGACTCTTCTGTCCTCCATCTCACTTGGCTTTGATGCATGTGCATGAAGGTAGAGTGACTTCCACCTTGGCCTGTGCACACAGGGCTGTCACGGTGCGCATTTCTGTGCTGACAGTGAGTTTGTGTTGGCCATTTAACATGCACAGGTCTCTCCTTGGTGGCTTTGCTGTTGGCCTTGGATAAAGCTTCACTTTACCATCTGAAATATTAGAAAGTTGACTTGGGTAGTTCCCAGTTATCATGATGTTTTAGGATTTGGTGTGGGAGCTGTGACCCCTCTAATCCCAATGGTTGTCTCTTGAAAGCCCATTGAACCCTCCTCCTGGATTCCTCGTCACAAGCAGTCTTCCCACTCCCCTCTGCACTGCATGACCCGAGCACATCTTCCTTGTGGCTGGAGATCCTGACCACTGGGATGTGAATGAAGATGCTGTTGCCTCTGACTTTTGGTTTTGGGAGGAGGGTACTAGAAAGCTTCCAGAAGCATAAAACTATGACAATTCACGAGGTCCATGTTTGGGGGGACAATTACAACTTCAGATGATTTTTTCACTGAACCCACATTGTTGATTACTCTTTCCTTACCCAGCTGTTAAGATCTACCAATTCCTCTTCCAATGCATGCAATACATATCTATTCTACTTTGTCCATTTCCACAACCACCAGCTAATCTAAGCTCTATCATTTCTCCTCTGGGCTACAGCCACCAGCCTTTGGTCTCTCAAATGCCACTTTTGCCCCCTACAATCCTTTTTATTTATTTATTTATTTTCTCACAGCAGCCAAAGTAAATGTTTTAAACAAAAAATCAGATCATGCCATTCACTCCAGTTCTGAAACAACCCCAGTGGCTTCCCATTGCCTACACACTTCACCATGGCCTACAAGACCCAATAGGATCTGGTCTCTGGCTGCTGCTTCAGTGTCGCTCAATGCTACTGGCCCCTTGCTCACGGCATTCCAGCCACACTGGCTTCTCTTTTTGTTCAATGATGCTAAATGTGTTCCTGTCTTAGGGCCTTTGCACTGGCTGTTCTGGCAGCCTGGAGCCAGGTGTTAGCAGGGCTGGTTCCTTCCCATCATGCACGTTTCAGCTCAAGTGCCACTTTCTCAAAAAGGCCTTCTCTGGCCACCCAGTTCAGAGTAGCTTCGCCTCCTTTCCCCTTCTCCTACTCACTGTTACATTATCCAATTATATTTAACTCTTAACTCTACAATTTCACTACCTGAAATTGTTCTTTTTACATTTTTTCTCTGTTTTTAATAGATGATACAGACAAATGGTACAAAATTCAAGAGATACAAGAATGAAAAGTGTGTCCTTTGCTTACCCATCACCCACCCCTCCAGCCCACTTCTTCTCCCCAGAGGCAATAAGTATTTCCAATTTCTTATACGTCTTTCCAGATCTATTCTCTAAAACAACAAACTTGATATATGCTCATTTTT